>HE671444.1:0-48298 GCA_000313835.2 Heliconius melpomene melpomene | reverse complement strand
CCAAGGGAGTATTCTTGGGCCAACTTTGTTTCTAATTTTTATAAATGACCTTTGCAATCTTAGTATACCAAATTCAAAAATCGTTACGTACGCAGACGACACTGCAATAACTTTTTATGAAGATTCCTGGTCGGAAATCCAAACAGTGGCTCAAACTGGTATAACACTTGTCCTTAATTGGCTACGCTCTCACACACTTACGCTCAATACTGACAAAACTAAATTTATCACTTTTTCTTCCAAACTAACCTCCCAACCCAAAAATCCTATTACCCTCATAGCCCACTCATGCATCACACAATTTGGGCACAATTGCCAGTGCTCACAGATAGCTTCGGTAAACAACATAAAGTACTTGGGTATTATTTTGGACAAGACATTAAATTTTAAAGCTCACGTGGAAGCCCTAACTGGCAGAATACGAAAATTAATTTTTATTTTTAGGACACTTCGATACGTTGCGAATCAATTTATTATACGCAATGTCTATTATGCACTCGGTCGATCTGTAGTGTCTTATTGCATATCTTGTTGGGGGGGGGCCGTCTAAAACAGTGATGCTCCCACTCGAAATTGCACACAGAGCCATCCTGAAAGTTGCCACCTTTCGACCGATCCTTTATTCGACTACGCAACTTTATAAGGACTGCAATGTTCTTAGCGTCAGGCAGTTATTTGTGTTGGATACAATCGTACGTCAACACAAAATCACCCCCTACGTTAAGATAACTAAGCGACGTAAAGATAATGTTTGTCCTCTCCCTGTTATACGTTACTCTTTTTCTAAAAAATTTTTCTTCTATCTGGGCCCTTTCTTATACAATAAAATTAATACAAGTACTTCCATGTATAATCTATCTATCCATAAATGTAAAGCAACTGTCCGTTCCTTCTTACAAGAGAAAACATATGAGGAAACAGAATTATTTCTACAAACATTATTATAAACTATATTATAAAAATCTTATACTACATGCATAATACATACATATTCATATACATACCTTACATATAACACAATACACATAAACACACACAGACACACATACACACACACACGCACACACATACACACGCACACACATCTTATATACTCACCAAAATATTTATAATATTAAAGAGATAATTAGGTTATAATATAATATGTACATTAAGACTTGTAATTCGTATAAAGGAACATTTCATTTAGTACCCCCCGTGGGACACGGCACTGTTACTCTTTACTACGGGTTACTTTGTAACCTATCTAAGAGGACAGTACCTTAACCAAATTGTATCTAATAAGTGTTTAAATAAAGATATTATTATTATTATTATTAATAAAGCGAAAGAGTTTGTTTGTTTGTTTGTTTGTTTGTTTGAACGCTAAGATCTCTGGATCTACTGGATCGATTTACTTTGTTTTTGTTTTGTATGAAAGCTGCATTCTTCAGAAGTGCTATAGGCTATATAATATTACATAACACATATATACTAATAAATTAAAATACTTTCTAATTTGACATGCAATTTATTCTGCCATGTTAATAACAACCGTCGTCGCTACGCGACCGCGTTCGTTACCGCGACATTTTGATATTCATCCTTATGAAAATAAATATAATAGTCACTTTTAGCAATTTATCTAGATTGAAATTATAGTTTACTGTATAACATACTAATAAATAATTAAGGAGATGTCACTGATTCGAAATGACCTAGCCTACGGGCGGCACAGTATGACCGACGCGAAAATATTCTTATAGTTCAAGCAGGCGTAGCCGCGTCCGGGTCCACTAGTACTGTATGTAACTTAAATACAACCCAACACATGACACAACTGACATGAAATCACTGACATCTGAAAGAACCTGAATTAAATTTACTTCCCCAAATGAAGATCGAACTCATAACAATCACGTTGATAGTATCTCTGCCTAACTGTGTCCTATTGCAGCAGAATACATATTATTTTATCCCGCACATAGCAAGGTAGGCAAAGGAAACCTGGGAGCTGGGAACCTAATGTTAAGACACTTCCGAATTCTAGAGGCATTGCGGTTAGAGGGGCGGAGCTCAACACCGCGCTTTACCAGAACGAGGAAATGAAAATATTAAATATTTCAGTTCCTCAAGTGGGAATCGAACCCTCAACCTTTCACGTTTACTGTCTCACGATTAAGCTTCAACGCTACTACTGCTCTCACAAGTGCATAATAACAAAAGATTTTTTTTTCAGGTTCCCATAACAATCACATACAAAAGATTCACTTCCAATATCAAAATTACCTTTTTACCTATAATAAGCGGATTATTAAAAAAATATCTTATTCATACCAAAATAAATATAAATTTGAAAAAGATATTTCGAAATGAAAAGCGACCACTTCCTTCGCAATAAATCAGTGTAATCCCTCGACAGTATGAAACCTTTACATTGTTAAATGATATATGGGATTCCAGTCCTTATGTTGGTAATACTACTTTATATCATAAAGACTATTTTCCCGTATTCTGCTTTTAAGATATTATTTTCATACGTTTATTTGTCAACATGCCAAAGTAGCCCTTTGATTTCCATGTATCCCTTTTCTATACAAATAGGGTATAAATGTAAGGGTGATTTTGAATTATTTTAATTTTAATAAAATTTTGCTGTGGAGTGTTTACAGTTTTTTTTTTTATTTAGACAGAGAGAAGTCTCACTACGTTCTCATTTTGCATGTTGAGTGGGAAATACTCCCGGGCGGGAATAGCTAGGGAATAGCTCCAGAGCTTACCCGCCACCATCACCATAATGTTCTGAATAATCTAAATCGTCATCGCTAACAATTTTTATTTGTATGACTTATGAGATGTAAAATAAAACAATTATGAACCGATTGGAATAAAAGTAAGACTAAATTTTAAGGGAACCTTGCTAAAACGTAATAACGATTCCAATTAAATCGATTAAGCTGTTTCTGAGATGAGACTACAAACCAATAGACAAAATTATTATATACCAATAATATGTTTTCTTATATATATTCCATGAAGAGACACCGATCCTTTACAATTATATTATAAGTATAGAAATATAAGTATATAGATAAATCTCTTTCTATATATTACCAATTTTTCTCCTATCTCAGAGAAAGGTTGTACAAAACGTAATCAATGTAACCGAATCAATGCTTTTGTTCATTTTCTTTTCCACCTCAATTCCGTACATTTAACTGTTTCACAGACAGACATTCGGTCTGTATTCAATTAACAAATCTAAAACAGTCGAGTCGAGTCGGATCTTTTTGTAGAAGTTGAATTAAAATTTTCTTGATATAGATTTTTTTTAATTAAATTCTTAATTTTCATAATGTTATAATTCCAATAACAGTAAACGAGTGTTTTATATTTACAAATCTTTTATTTGGTCAGTGTATATACAAAAAGAAAACCTAAGAGTCATTTAAGCAACATGTTAACTTTTAATGTTTTTAATTTTCTTGCTCAAAATGCAATGTCTCCAAAATTCTGCGGAAAAGCGTAACGGAGAAAGGAGTAAGCAGAAGAGTCTTAATTCAACGAAGTGTCTTAACACTAGATTCCCAAATCCCTTCTGGCTGCCTTTCCTGATATGTGAGATATATCGTGAGGATAACACTAAATAAAAAAAATCACAATGTACTTTACTATATTACATATCCATATACATTCTAAATGCAATGAATCTTAAAATCAGCTTCACGTTGTATCCCGCATACATCAGTAGGGAACCTAGTGTTAAGACACTCCTTTCCCCACTTTCTGCCGAATTCTGGAGGCATTGCGTGTTGAGTGGCAGAACTCAACGCCGCGCTTTGCCTCGACACCAGAACGAAGCAATGGATATATAAATTTAAATAACCTCTAGTCTCAATTAATCTTTTTCAATAATAACTCAGAAACCACAATCGTAAAAATCAAATTTGTATCGCCTAATATGAAAATCCACAATAAAGCAATAAATATCAATTCGGAGTGAACAGCGGTCGAGATATAAACCATAGCGGTGATTAACAGATCGACGGTTAATAGACCTAGCGGTTATAGGGTTGCCAAAATTGTGTTTGTAAGTTAGAGGTCAGTTTTTTTTGTTTAATTAATCATCTCAGTTTTGTGGATGAGAGAAAGCATTTAGTGTTAGGGTAGTCCGTTCTCTTATTTTCACATATTATTAATAGTAATAAAGGTAAAACTGAGGCCGAAGTAACGCAGCGGCACAGCGCGTTTGTAAACGTGATGAGGGTAGATTCGATTTGCACTCGAGGAGAATGAATCAGTTTCATTTTCTGCTCTGAAAACAAGAGAAAGCGTGCCGTAGTGTTACCCCACTTAACATCCAATGTCAATAATTGGGTGAATATGAGGAAATTTTCTGCCTACCCTGCTGTATGGGATACTGAGTGAAGGTAAAAAAATCAAAAACGTCAAATGATATAATTTTTTTATAGAAATTGCCCACTCGGTAGTATAACGCTTCACGCATGACACGCTGGCATTTGATTTATTTTTTTCATGTATTAAAAATATATTGAAATCGGATTAAATTGTAATTAAATTTGAATTGTAAACTAAATTCGTAGTAAAATTTTAAACATTTTTAAAAGTGTTAATCACACACTAAGGGTAATAAATATTTGTATTATATTTCTTTCCTTAGTGTTTGTTATTATTTCAACAAAAAATATATACAAAGAATTAAAGCAATAAAACTTCCTAATAGTCAACCCTAAAAAGCAATTGTAAAACGACTGGATATAACTCAGCAGCCGCAAGGCCATTTAATCATATAACCGATTGCGGTGTTGTAATGAACATTACAAGACAATCTAAAATATACACAACAAGCATGACAGTAAACGCGACGAGTGTGGGGTTCGATTCTCCCTCGACGAAATTAAATATTAGAGATATTTAATATTTCATTTTCTTAGCCAAGGCGCGGCGTTAAGTTCTGCCACTTAATACGCAGAGCCTCTAGAATTCAGCGGAATATGGAGAATGGAAAAGTCTAATGGGAACGAAATGTCTTAACACTAGGTTCCCAGATTACCCCTTCTATTTTCCTCTCCCCTCGGTTTTTCCCCACAAAGGGGTTTTGGAGGTCAGACGGCAGTGGCTCCAGTTAAAAACCGCCAACCGCCACTTAAATGGACTAGGTTCCCAGATTCCCTCTGCTTACCTTAGTTCGTTGGCGCGTTCGTTGACGCGTTCTTACAGCGTGAAGCCGTATCCCGCACGAACGCCCTGTCTTGTTACTAATGAAAATATTAAATATTTAATTTCCTCGAGTGGGAATCGACCCCAGAACCCGTCACGTTTGCTCGTTTTTGCTCCTGTGCTATGACTGAATACCGATATTGATAGGAAGATATGTAAATATCTATATATACAATCAATCACTAGGGCAAAAATTTATACAAAACCTCTTTGATCCTCCCAACAATACCTTAGCAGAGCTTATTAGCTTCCAAGTAATAACAATTTTACTAAAGGAAATTCACACTTTTTTTCCATTCGAGGGGATTTTTCAAAGAAATCTGCTATTAATTACTGTCGTCGCCAAAGGGTTGAAATCTTTAACCCTTTACCACAGGGAAGTATTAGCTGGAGGCATTTTATGCACTCCTAAACTCTTTTAAACTTATTGTTTTTCTTTTGTGTAAATGTCATTGAGAAATGGTCATTATTAGTGTTTGATGTTTGTTTCTGAGTGGGCTATTACTTTTTATAATTTCACCTTTTTTTTGGAGTTTTTTTGAGTGACAGTTAAAAATTGGTGTCGATTATTAGGAAAGTAAAGGATTTTTTTTTATTATTTAAATTAAGTGAAAAAAAAGGTTAGTAGATAGTTTCACAATAGAGCACGTAGAATTGTAGGCAGAGGGAACTTGGGAACCTAGTGTTAAGAGATCGTTCTTATAAAGATATTATTCGTTGAGTGACATGTTGTTATTGACACTACATTGACTCCAACTCCCACTCAACACGCAATTGCAGAATTTCGTGGAAAGTGGGTAACGGAAATATTTTAATTTGAACGGTTCTTAACACTAGGTTCCTAGGTTCCCTCTACCTACCCTGCTATATGCGGGATACAGCGTAAAAGTAAAATAAAATAATAAATTATATATATAAATTATTATATATAAATTGTTTTTTTCTATAATTATAGCGTTAGCATAAAATAACATTGTATACCTGTCACCACCTCTATCATTAATCACTGACGCAATGGAGGTAGAATAGAAACTGACCTAAGCTCTAAGCACTATATACAATATTAAGTGAGCTTTTTGATTTATTGTACTAAAGGAATAATAGAGTAAAATATATTTTCAAAACAACATTTCGAAGTTAATTATTCTTTAATTGTATATATTTCTTTAATAAATATTATTGTAAATGTAAATAGAAAATCCCGGGTCAAACATTATATATGAAAGTTTGACGCACAGACAAAACTGTATAATTACTTCTATATTTATCTATTCCTGAAGTAGTGTATAAGTGCTATAACTGCAATTTTTGTATACATCAAGAGTTTTACGGTACAGCACCGTAGGTAGAAAGAATCTAGTTTTAAAACTGAACTCAAGTTTCGAGACATAGACATAGACATATTGAGTGGCGGAGCTGAACGCCGTTTTTGTCTATCTTATTATTCTTCCTATAGAAGCTGATATACTTACAATTTCGCTATTATATTTAAGTAAGGTAGGTGTAAATATATTACATAGTTTACTTACATATATTATTACAAACACAGCAGGAAATTCAATACAATCTAACATTAGGCTTAATGTTACCTCTATTTATATTCGTACTAAGGATTCCCACAGAGCCTTTCTGTAAGATACATGAAGTTCGTGCTTAGAAACTGTTAAAAGTAAGGAAATAAACTTTAATAATGTGGATCCGTAACGGCTATATGGACAGTTATAGACGCAAAAAGGGTTTTTGAAATAAAAATAACAATAAACTTAACTTCAAGCTGACGGTTTTGGGAAAAGTTTAGAAAATTATTGTGAAATATATCGTTTAGAAATTAATTCTTATTAAATTATAATTTATTCTGTTTAAACTCCAAATTATTACTTTTAATTAAAAAGATAATTTTTACTCTTCAATCCATTTTTTACTTATGTATCTCAATATTTTTCATTCCAGCTTAATTTACATTTACATAAGCTATACTTTATTTTGTTACCAGAAGGAACAAATAAAATAAACCATTTTCGTGATTAGAAAACGAACCTACGACCGCTGCGCGACGATGACCTCCTAGTTTAAATAAAAATTTATATTTCAAAGAAAAGAACAAACACCTTGTCCACGTTTTTCTTGATATTTCTTCCTTAGTCTTGATTTTTAATATAATTTCAAATATACAATACATATAAGGCAAAAGCCCGGCTTTGAATTCCGTCACTCAACACTAATGCATGTAATGTAATGCTTCGTAAAATTTAGTGAAAAATGGAGAACAGAGTGTCTTAACACTAGGTTCCCTTTGCCTAACCTGCTGTGCGGGATATAGCGTGAACCTGATCAAATATCTCTCCCACATGATATTATTTCACACATCATTTGTTCACATCTCTTGTTTCTTCAGGTCATTTGTCAAAAACTACAATGACAGTTCCCGGCGTGATTTATTGTTAGCCGAGCAATTCGTGTAATGGATTTATCTGTTGAACTTGCTGGTGTTTATGTTTTATATAAAGTTATTCTTCCAAACTTTTACCTGTATATGTGGTGTTTTTTTTCTACTTATATTGTTACTAGTGGGCCCGGACGCGGCTACGCCCGCGAAAATATAAGCCTAAATAATCAAAATAAGTTAAAAAATAATAATAAGTGGAGATTTATTATTAGAAAAAATATCTGAGTAACCGAAATGAACCAAAAGAAATAAAAGAAACTAAAGGAAATTCTTAATATCAGAAAAAGTATCTAAAGTTTGCCGTGCGCGCGTACTAAACATTTTTCTATATTAAATAATTATTAATTTTTGCGAACAATATTAAATAAAATCCCAAATGATTAAAATTACGATATTTTAAGTGTATAACATCAGTATAGACAACCGAACTGAGATAAATTAATTATAAGCAGCAAATAATTTCATAAAAAATAATAGTAATTCGAAAATATATAAAAATTTACAAAATCATCAAAGTCAAGATCATACTATACCACTCGTAGGCTAGGTCATTTGGAATCAGTGACATCTTAATTATTTATTAGAATGTTACACATTACACTATAATTTCCATCAAGATGAAATGCTAAAAGTGACTATTATATTTATTTTCATAAGGATGAATATCAAATTATAGAAATCATCTAATTTTTGTTAATATATACAAATCTATATCGGCGCGCGCCATGTATGCATTAAGCAAACTCACTTTGGGTGACGTTTTCTTAAAACAGCAAACTTTGCAAGCTGTTGCTTAGCAACGCGTATCGACGATTGTTATTAACATGGCGGAATAAATTCCTTATCAAATTAATTATTTTAATATATTGTTATATAACGAAAATATTACAAATATGAGAAAAAAAAAGTATCCTATGTTCATCCCGGGACCCTCAAGTATCTCTATATGAGTATTTTATCACAATTAAATTAGCGGTTTGGCCCTGATTGCGTAAAAGACAGACAGACAGACAGACAGAGTTACTTTCGAATTTATAATATAGGTATGGATTCTTGAGTAATTGATAATTATAATCTAGGTGTGAAAATGAATAGTACTCAAATTCAAAATACAATACAAAATTTTAAAAAATGCAGCTTCTGGCTTTTTCTTTGTCTGCCTTAGTTTACAACAAAGCTGAATAGGCAGAGGGAACCTTCTTTTAATACTATATTAAAAGAACGTTTCCTCTACCTACCAATTTCGAGATATCTTTTACGTGGTGAGCGCCGTAACTCAACGCTGCGCCTACCACATTTATATATATTGCATCAAGATACACATCTACTGGTACAATACTTCAATTACTTCATAAAATTAGAACCCAAAACCCAAACTGAACTCTAAAAGCGTACTTTAACACTAAATACCATATATCTCACAATGATTAAGACATTGCCACAGAAGCCAATAGATAACATACAAATTGACACGTAATTGAAAACCTTATCAGATATATGACACTAATTACGAATCGATAATCCAACTATAATTAACCCACAATCAGGCTCAATTGACATAACGGATAATCCACGCGTATAATTAGTGGAATACTCAAACTCGTATTGATATTAGAAACAATAGCTAAGCTATGATATAATACAATTAACTAGATAAATACTAAATTAGGGGACGGTCCAGTGATTATTAGCTAAATCTATATTAGCTATAGTAATGTTGTAAAGCTAAACAGTTTGTTTGTATGTTTGGATGTACTAATCTAAGGAACTGCTTGTTGGAATTTAACAATTGTGCTTATTAGACATACACATAACAGAGTAGGCAGAGGGATCATGGGAAGTTAGTGATAACACATTCCGCTTCACACAACAATTAAGACTCCTCACCGAATTCTAGGAGTTCCACCGAAGTCCGGTGGACCTCAACGCCGCGCTTTACCTCGTTTGCATCTCAGACATTTCCTTCGTGATAAACTCACGACATTAATTCCAACAAAACATATGGCCCAACATCTTTGGATCGTCCAATCAACGTCCATCTTTGTATTTGAACAATTGAAACTTTAATCTGATTTAGTATTTTAATAGAGTACCGTTCTAAATCCATTAATATAATTGCATAAATCAATTAACTGGTAACAATACACAATCCATTTACGCTTCTAACCCTGCATATGTAAAGCGGGCGGTCTTTTTGTCCATCTCTGTCCACCGGTCAGCGGGTGCAAATGTAATGAATAACTTAACACCCTAAATAAATTTAGATAATTGAGTTTCCGTTTATAACGAGATAAGCTCTAAGTACTTAGTTTGCTTATCCCATAATATTGAACTGATAGTGAAATTGTCAGTTTTATCGAGTCATTTCAAACTATGGATAAAATATATATTAAATTTTTTGTTAGTTCTTTTTCCAAAAAAAAGCATTAATTATAATAAAATAATGCATTAAACTAAAAAAATAGCACAGGAGCATCTTATTTATTAAGTTACGATTCAATAAAGTTTTAACAGAAACCGTATTTCTTTTTAAATAATGAAATTTTCTACTGTAATTATAATATAACTGTTTTTATAAATAAGTAAAACATCTTACTTAGTACCCCTTAGTTAGAAATTTATGGCTCGACACCCCATTTGTTGACCACTGAAAGAGTCAAAGGGAAATTAAATTCCCATTTTTCTATTGTAACTAACCCTTGAAATGCGTGTCAAACTCAACGCTATTTTATTGCACGGAAAATCGCAGAAAGGACCCAGAAATTGTGTGGTTCAAGTTAAAAGTACCTTACAAAATCAAAAGTGGTCTACAGGAGTGTAAACATTAGAAAATTAAAAACGTTAAAGTACATTGTCCTACTTCAATATAAGGGCTTCTCTATCTGATGCTAAACCAGTTAATTATAAATATATACAATAAAATTAATATTTATTTTGTAAGCAGCAAAAATATCCATAACTTTTATTAACCTGCTAGTAAAAAATACTTGGTTTAAATAAAATGTCACTATTTAACTTAATTATAAACACCGCCTCGACTCATGACTTACGTCTGTATAAGAAAATAATTTCAAAGGAAACACAAAAGCAGTAAAAAAAATCACGACGTCCTCTCCACAACCCTTGAATGACCAGTTCCTGACGGTAAATTTAGCATTTTTCCATTACAAGGGGTTGAGATGACCCCTTTCGTTTTGTCCATTCTATATTGTGTTTTATATAGGCTATTACGGAAAATAGAAAGGCATTTTACCCTATTTTATTATTTATTGTTAGCGAGTGCAATATCTATAAATCTCAGCTTCTGCTTCATTACCTTGAAATCCAAAATATATCTTTATGTTATATTATATACAGATTTTTACTTTTAGTAGCCTCTTCGTATATTTATAGGCACATCACTTCGATCTCTACAATGATAGAAAATCAGTTTAAATAACAACAACACAATATTTTTGACTTCACATTATTCTACCAAAATTTAACATAGTTTTTGTTCACAGATAGACGAGTCAAAATTCTATTATATAGAAAATTCTTATATTATTTGGCAATATTTTAATAAAACTGTATGATTGTCATTTTTATATTTTAAAGCAAATTGTCATTTAATATTCTAGTAACTATTACTATATTAATTATTATTTTATTATAATAATAATGTAATGACAAAACGTTAAAATTTTTACTAAGAATACTAATATAATTTCTATAGAAATTTTACAAATTCAATGAAAAGCACTAAAGATACTTGTGGATTCCATTTACCACCAATCCTTAATTTGCTTTGCATTTTACGATATCTTGAACAATATCTGTCAATTTCCTTGTCAATAAATTGTGGGCGTTTATAGCAAACGACGTCATTTGACGGTTTGAGGCGAGGTTGGTAATCCTCGGTCTGCGAGACCCCATCTGCGTCGTAAGGGTTAAATTGCGACAAATAGATCATTTGCAAACAATAAAACGCATGAAACTCACAAATTAGAAATTTCATTTTGTTGAACTTGTAGAAAAAAAATTGTAAACCATTACTTTCATTTCTCTGCTCTGGTAAGCCAATGTGCGGTATTGAGTTTATCCATTCGACATTCAAATTTTCGAATTTGGGAGTAAAGTGAAGAACAAAGTGTCTATACACTCTAAGTTACAAACATTAATATATTTATTCTGTTTATTCAACACTAATCGATGTCCTTCAAGTGGATGTACATTTGTTTGGGATTAAGACTTAAAATTTTTCTTTTAATTTTTAATGCTGAACTACCGTTATACGGTTACCGTTGAAAAAATATATAAAACTAGCGGACGCGCGCAGCTTCGCTTGCGTGTTTAAGGGTGAATTCTAATAACCCATGAAACATGTGTTCAATGAAATATTTTTAAGAGTCTAAATTTCAAATTTTATAAAAATCGGTGGCGATTTAAAGATTTTTCCATACAAACTTTTAACCTCTTATTTGCACCCTTAGGGGGTGAATTCTAGAAAACCATGAAACATTTGTTCAATTAAATATTTTTAAGAGTCTACATATCAAATTTTATAAAAATCGGTGGCGATTTAAGATTTTTCCATACAAACTTTCAACCCCTTATTTGCACCCTTAGGGGGTGAATTCTGGAAAACCATGAAATATGTGTTTAATTATATACGTTTAAGAGTCTGAATTTCAAATTTTATAAAAATTGATGACGATTTAAAAAAAACCTATACAAACTTTCAACCCCTTATTTGCACTCTTAGGGGGAGAATTCTAGAAAACTATGAAACACGTGTTCAATTAAATACTTTTAAAAATCTAAATTTCAAATTTTATAAAAATCGGTGCCGATTTAAAATTTTTTCCATACAAACTTTGAACCCCTATTTCACCCCTTTAGGGTTAAAATTTTTCAAAATCCCTTCATAGTGGATGTCCAGATTACGAAAGTAAACTTTTGTCCAAATTTAACGTTTCTACCATCAGCGGTTACGGCTGTGCGTGCGTCTTACCTCAGTCAGTGAGGACAAGTCCTTTTATATATATAGATTATATTGTAAGTACGCTTTTTCTTGTATCTTGCGATTTTCATAATCTTAAGATTTTTCCCGAAAATATAAGCAATTGCGACGGCTTCCTTCGTGACACTGGAACGAAAGCATGCGCAACTCTACGCTCTACGTCGCATCGTGTGTTCGATTCCCACGTGGGGAAATAAAAGATTTAATATTTTCATTCTAGTAACGAGGTAAAATGCGACGTTGTGTTCTGTCACTTAACACTCTAAGTCACGTTCAAGAATTCTCCCTGAAAAAATGAGATCCTTCTCCTTTTTTTGTATTAGTATTAAATATTGTGAAAAATCATTATTTTATAATTATCCACATAACTAAAAAAAAAATATTAAAATAAATGATTAAGACTATAAACCTCTTCTCAACAGAACAAACAATACTCACTTACAAATTTGAAATATCTGTAAGTTTTCACAAAGTTCCGCTCGAAGGTACATCCGGTTACTTTCCCGAATAGGTACACCGTGAGTACAGTGCTTGATAAATTCCAGTACATTTCACAGTCTGGTGACCACTATCGCAATATAAGCACAATGCTTACTATTTTAGCTTAAACCATACTAATCTATATATATAAAATCGAAAGGTCACTCACTCATCACCAAAGCTCAGAAACTACATGTGCTATGAATCTGAAATTTTGCATAGGAGTTATTTATAGGACATAGGTGCTCGCTAAGACGGGAATTTGCAATATTCGACTTCTGAGGGGTTGTTTTTGGGGTTGAAAGTTTGTATGAAACTTCGTTACTACAAATGCTAGGAGTCTCAAATTTTGCACAGACGTCACTAGGACGTAGCTATGGAGACAGAAAGCAATAATAACATAGTTCACGCGTTTGAAACCGCGAGCGGGTCGCTAGTGCTAGTATATTTGTTAGGCAACTTACTTATTCTTATTTGAATCTTTTATATAATAAAAAGAGTTTTATAAAGAAAATTTGTGATATGTTTTTACTCTTAATATTCTGTACTACGCAAATTACTACTAGAATGTAGAACTTAATGTCTAGACTCTCCCAATTGATTTTGTGTTGAGTGGCAGAATTCAACTCATTTTGTCTTGTTATCAGAGCGAGTAAATAAGAAAAAATCATTCCCTCGATTGGGAATCGAACCCTAAACTGTAAGCTTACCAGTCAGATACAGTGCCACCCCACCACAAAAGCTTCTAAAAATAGAATAATAGATATTAAATAAAATAACTTATAAGAGATGCCACAGTAAACACGACAGGTTGTGAGTTCGATTCCTTCGTGAGAAAACAATTAATGTCAATCAATAAATAATGCCTCCAGAATTTGGTGGAAAGTGGAGAACAGAGTAGGAATGTCGTAACACTAGGTTCCCACTGCCTTCCCTGCTGAGTACAAGATACAGAGACTGTAACAAAATAACTTATAATTAATTCAAATGTATATTACTCCTAAGTTATTTTTCTTATAAATGATACCTATTACAGTATGATCAACCCATATCATCTGTCTACATTTTCATACAATCTTTTATTCAGTAGGCGCCAGTAATAAGTTTTGTTCGAACAAAACGATCCCAAGTGACACAGATACAAAAATTTTACAAACTTATCTATACTTCCACTACACCAAGAATAAATAGAATTTAGACTTTATGCCACTATAATTAAGCTTAATATTAAAGAAATATAATTCACAAATGGCAAAATAAAGTTGGTATTAGCATTCTTTTACAGGGAAACCGGTGATTCGTCAAAGTCGAGTATATTTATAGTTTTAGTTGAATTTTATCGAACTAATAGCTTCAGAGATAAATTTACGATTGCAGAAGGACGAAGGAAATTCTATGTGGAAAGGATTAACTAAAAAGAGGAAAAATCATATAAATTGGTAAGTATAGTTTACCTCTTTTTTAGTAGAACTATTTTTAATGTTTATTATAAGTTTTAGTGAGACCAGTGGTGGCGCAGAGGAACAAACGTGCAGCTAAAAAGAATAAACGCGACAGGTTCTGGGTTCGATACCCTCTCGAGGAAATAAAAACCTCTGGTAACAAGGACCGACATTTTTAATAGTTAATTCCGCCACTCAACACATAATGCCTCAGAATGCCAGAATTCAACGGAAAGGGGAGATGAAGTATCTTAAGATTAGGTTCTAGGTTCTTCTAAGTGCATGATAAAGCGAGAACCTAAGAAAAATAATTATTAATTTAATATTGAGTATCATTACTTAACAAACAATGTCCATATTTAAAACTTTAAAAAATCAGTTTTTATTTATACTAGACAGGCAAAGTAGTACTTCTATATTAAGCTATTCATATTAAAATAAAAGAGAACCACTGTCCATTCGTTATCCAATTGAATACATCTACAGAGCTGTCAGTAACATACAAAAATAAAATCATTCCTTTTATATTCCAGTATTTAGAAATATAAAAACCAATATTACGCCTCGCTTCATTTTGTTTGTCGATATCTTTTATATATTACGAGGCCAGTGTGACTGTTGTAGCAGGTTATGGGTTCGATTCCCACTCGAGAAAATGGAACATCTAATATTTTCAGTTCCTTGCTCCGGTGACAGAACAGACATCCAGAATTCGAGGGAGGGAAGGTTTTAGTACTAGGTACCCAGGTTCCCTCTAAGCACCTAACGAAGCTAAAACAAAATAATTGTATACATTTCATTATAAATTAAGTAACGGAATCCCTCTTAAAGTGATACAAGTCTAGAAATTTGCATTGTTCTAATGTATGTTAACTTAATTTTACATATCCCCTTTATGCGCCTTACTTTGAATAACTTAGCTTTTACTTGAAAGTTAGTCAATATATACAAGTTATAGCAACTTAAGGTAGATTATTGTATTTTTTTTTATAATAATTTATATTTAAAAATGTAAAATTTATTCACATATTTAATAAAAGTATATTCAGTATTATACCATAGAATTATTTTCAAACGTAAACTTTGGCAGTACCTCCTTACTAATTTCTAAGGTCTTGCATATACATTAAAAAAGTAATTCTTTTAAGGTAACTAAATATTAAAACACACCGTTTTCCACTTCCGCTGAATTTTCGGTACTTAACGCCGCGCTTTCTTAGCCTTTTGTACCAGAGCGGAGAAATGGAAATGTTAGAACAATAATTCATTCCCTCGAGTGGAAATAGAACCGACAACCATGGTGTTACAGTCCCACGCTTGAGCCCCTAAAATAAAAACTTACATTGAATATTCTCGACAGATGTATCACCATACGTGCTGTAACTATTTAATAGCAAAAGTTGAGAGTAAGAATTTCTACGAATATTATCGTAAGTTTCGCTTTAAAGCGACTTATGCACTGCCTTACGGAACTATGAAGCAAGAAATGGAGAAGTTAATGTTTTTTTAGCTTCACGCTATATTCCACATGGAGCAGATTAGATAGAGGGAACCTAGGAACCTTGTTACCAGAAGAGTGGGAAGCAAACCCTAAATCTACCTTATTTAGAGTCGCATGCTTGACTGGCATCAAAGACATGGTTTAAATACCTGTAACTGCTGCTGAACAAAAATATGATTAAAATAAACAGAAATGTGCAATATACAAAATATATAAAATGCCATATATCTATAATACATTTCGTACTTTAAGAAATCTACGTACTTCCTGTTCTTGTCACAGTAAAGTTTGGAATTGAAGTAGCATTTCGATGTTCGCGAGGTTATTATGCAAAATGGATGATTTATATTTTCTTCGTTGTCGTTTGTTATTTACACGAAAATGAGTTGAATATTATTAATAATTTAGTCCTTCTATTGTGCAGTTGGTACAAAAATAATTGAATTCAATGGTTGTGGACACAAATCTTAATAAGGTATTTATATTAGTTTTTGCTTAGATTCATAGGTTTATCATGCATAACAGTGCTGGCAAGGAGAATTTAGTGTCAAGAATTCGTTTCTCCACTTTTAGCCCCAATTGTCCCCAATTGTCTTGCCATAGAAGAAATAAACAATATGATTTCCCCCAAGTGGATAATAAACCCACGTATTTACAAACAAACATTATTTTTAAATAATTGTCTAGAGTATTATTAGGTATGTACATTGTTATATGCTCTTAATAACAGATTTTCATATATTTTGTCTTCCATGATAGCGATAACTTACAGTATAGATTATAAATGTATAGATTAACTTTTTTAATATACAAGAAATTCGCAAATAAATTTAATAAAAGTAAATTAATATATAAATAAAAATATCTATATAAATATAAAATACTACATCCATATTCATATCATATTCTAGTAACAGTTAAAGTTTAAAACTACGATATAAAAACTAAAAAATAGTTATCAAATCTCAATAGCTTTTCACATGAAAATATTAAAAATGCTCATAAAAACTGCATTTTAACTCCATAGTGCGATTTAGTTTATGCGCACCGTATATGTTACACCGTTTATATAAATCTATCTATATACAGTATAAATATTATAAAGAAATATTTTTGTCTGTCTCTCTGTTACATTTTTCGGTTAAGCTATAGAACTTACAGATTTGTTGGCAAATCTTCTTTATGAAGACAAATAAATAGATTTCATAGAGCGGGTTGCTCTATTATTTCGGGTGTTTCAAAAATGAACCCAGAGCAAGATCATCGTCTTCAATTTTTTTTTTTTACATTTTTAACTTGTTATTCCACATCCTAAAAAATATTTTATGTCCATTGATAGAAAGAACGTATGAATTAATAGTTAGCGCGCTTAGAGTTAACTAATAAAATATATTTTTAAAAATTAAAATAATAAGAATTGTAAGAGTCCGTCGTTTAAGATGTTGACTTAACGAAAAAGGAGAACGGAATATTTTGACATTAAACTAAAAGAAATAAGAAATATACATATAATGCACTAAATGTATACTAATAGATATATAAAAATTTATATAATATTTTCAATACTACACCTTATTATTATTAAAACTCTAAAACAGAAAAAGTCACAGGCTTAACTACTAGTCTATAAAAACATTCTAACCGTACCACGTTAGAGTTAACGGTTATGGTTAAAATTTTAACGTTTTACGTGATCGCTTTCAGAGATAACGTTTGGGGTGCCTAGATGAAATTATGAACCTGTAAATGGATTTAACTAAATTTTTATAGGAGCACCGTGCATAGGTTTTTGAAATATAATAAAAGGAACATCCATGAGGCCATTGTGGTGGAAGCAGCATCTGACTGCAAATACGATGGTTATGGATTCGGTGCCCACTCGGAGAAATGTGGTATTTTCATATCCTCGCACAGGTAAGGTAACAAGACAGAGAATTCTGCCAATCAACACAGAATATCAGAAATTTGGTAGGAAAATAGAGAACGGAGTATCTTAACATTATGCTCTCTCTAGTTGCTCATCAGAAAAAAATAAAATATTAAAAAATAACACTCGTTCCAAATTTAAATATTTCAAAGAACCAATATACATTATCTGTTCAAATATACACAAATGTAGGCGGAAATATCTTTTTATTTGTCAACGTCAAATCCCCATTGCGAATGACAAAAAGAGAATGAAAGAGAGGAGGTTGCCCCCAAATGAACCGTATCTCGGTTATCTTATTAGATTAACATTTCGATTTACAATTCTGTGTGTGATTGTATGTGTGTATACATATTATATATATGTGTATGTACGTACCATACATATCTTCTTTACAGAAATGAATAGCGATTTGCCAAGGGATGATATTGGTAATGTGTGTTTGCCTTAGCTCCAAGCTATACCCTCCCAAAAGAGGGCAGACAGAAGGACCAAGACACTCTGTTCCTTTCTTTCCGCTCATTTTTAAAGACATTGCATGTTGAGCGGATGGTGGAGAATATCTTGAATTCAACGCCACGGCTTTGCCTCGACATCAGAGCGAAGAAATGGAAATATAAATGTAAATTAAATATTTAATTTCCTCGAGTGGAGATCGAACCCACGACCGTCTCGTTGCAGTCACACCCTGGTGCTGCTGCGCCATTCTTATATAATGTTTCTATATAATAATGAAATATATTAGTATAGTTATTGCTTCATGTAGAATCACACCGCAAGTTACCGCGTGCCACCGACAGCTTATACATACGGACCTAACAATTTAACGCCTTGTAAGTGGATCTGTACACTTAAGATTTAAGATATATTCTTTGATTTCCTGACCTTTGAATATGGCTATCTTTGAATTCGGAAACGCCATATTCAAAGGTCGGAGAATTGATGAGGACACATGTAGGAGGTTGTCCGTTAAAACTGTTTGATGCGTTAAAAAAAACACTTACATCAGAAGAAGCACATATCAAGATAGGCTGGCCCAGGTTCCCGGGCACTTAGTGATAAGACACTTCGCTTCCATTCAGATACTTCTGTTCTTGACATTAGGGATCATTGCGTGTTGAGTGACGGAATCCAAGAGCTAGAGCCTGGCCTCATCATTTTGATTTGTTTTATTTTATAGTTTTATGGTGCATCCTGCATACAGCAGGGTAAGCATATGGACATTCTGTGGTGAGTTGTGGAACTCAACGCCGCACTTGGAACCAGAGCGAACCCTTGAATTAAATTCATTTCCCCGAGTGAGAATCGAACCCAAAACCGTCAATCGCAAAGAAAAAGCGACAGAAAAATAAATAAATCAATTCTTCAAGCGCACGTGTGAAACGAACCTTAGCCCTAACTTGCGTCTTGAGGCCGTCTTAGTAGTCGATATTAAATTAAACTGAGACCTGAAGTCATTAGGACCCGTCGAATACATTTTCACACGAAAATGTAGCAATTTATTATGTGGTCACTGTATTTAGTGGATATGTTTTGTTTTCATATAGCATCACGCTGTAGCCCGCACACAGCAGGATTGTGTTCAAATAATTTTCACTTAAAACCCCAGATTGGGAAAGTAGAAATTTTTATAGCGCGGCGTTAAGTTCCGCCACTCAACACGGTGGAAAGTGGGGAACGAAGTGTTTTAACAGGTAGGTTTTAGGTTCCCTCTGTTTGCCCTTTTATGTGCGGGATACAGCGTGAAAAAAAAAGAACTTAATTTTTTTTCGCAACGGCTTCGAATCAAAATATTTAATGTATTAAAACTCTGTTTAGGAGAAATGGAATATGGTATATATTCGATTTCATTTATTGTATTAATAGCAAATATTTCTCAATTTCGCCATGATTACATTAGGTCATAAAAAAACGAAAGTTTCATTCAAAGAACAACTACGGATATTTTTTGATAAAAATATTTATATAAAGACTTTCTAAAAGCTCTAAGTAAGAAGATTTTAATAAAAATAATATATAAATTATGCAGATGCTGAAAATTTCATAGTGTCCTAAATAACGAAATTAATGTATAAAACCTGTTCTTTAGAGTGCACTCTATATTTAGATTAGAAAAACAAAGTAAATAAAAACAATAGTGTCTCAGCGGCACACCGCTTGCTCTAAATGCGATGGGTTCGATTCCAACTCGGAGTATTCTTTTCAGGGAATGTCAGGAAGGTAGTCTCTTAACACTAAATCACCTATCCTAAGTCTGCCTGCCCTAAAATAAGCGGGATATAGCGTGAAGCAAAATAAAAGTTAACTAACCTTCGGAGCAAGCTCTGAAGTACTTGCTAACTTAGCATTCTCCAAGTAAAAATAATAATAATGATTTACCTTTTAGCATCATGTTTTGGACCCTAGAGGAGTAGTCAAAGGGAACCTAGCGTCAGACAAAACTGTCTCGTTACTTTCCCTATACACCGCGCTGGCTTTCAAAAAATTTAATCAAGTAAAATTCATTCAGTAAAATTACTTTAAATCTATACATTAACATATATTTGGTCCCCTAATCTTTTTTAATAGCTTCACATACATTTAATATAGAACGTTTATGCAAATGTGGTTTTTGCCATATCCGAGTAAATTTGCATTCATTTGAGGTCTCATTTCTAAAGTTCAATGGTACGTATGGGATATAAATATTGTCGTTTTTTCTGTTTTTTGATGGCAACGTTTAGCCCCCCCAAATTGTTCCCCCTTAGGTCATGATTATGCATATCGCTTGAAATTATATTTGTTATTCTTGGTTTTTAATTTTGTAAAGTAGAAATTGTCAGTCGCGACGCAGTAGAAATGTGCTCGTGATGATGGTATGGGTATGGGTTCGATTTATATGAGGGAAATTTTGTTTGTGTATCGCATAGAGAAAATATTTTTACAGCTGTACCCTTATAGCAGGATAGGCAAATGGAATCTAAAGAAAAAAGGAACCTAATGTTTTCCACGCAGCGCCTAATATTTAAGACGTTTTTTTGTCTATCAGAGCAAGGAAAAAATAATAATTTAACTACCTTAGATTAAAGAGAAAATATTAATACTAAATATATTTTAATACTAAATATATTTTTTATTAATTTTTTATCAATTGTTTATTTTCCAGGACAGTTTTCCTGAAGAAAAAGACCCACATAGCAAACGTCAACAATACTTTTTTTCCGTTTAGATATTCGCACCACTGACCTGAATATACCTAACCCTTGAGATCTCTTTCAATTATTCAAAGGACCTTTGAACACGAAGGGTAAGGCGAGGATGTAGAGGCTTTTGTATAACTTTTATACAGTACTTGTTGGCAAATTGTGTGGAATTTCAAGTAGGTTTTTATATTAATATATACGTAAATGTTTTTTTTTTCACCCTGAATTTTGCGAATACATCACAGGGTATATAAAAGGAACCTAGCGTTAAGACATTTAGTTTCCCAATTAGCAAGTGCAGGAGAATACCGAAATTAGTCTATAATATTCATAATTGACTAAAATGTTACACTTACGTCATTTTCTTTACAGTCATAGATACCCTTCTATTTTCTTTTGTATTCTTTTCGTTTTTACTTTCTTTGCTTTGTCTATAGCTTTAGCAGAATAATACGGCGGAACTTAATGCCGCGCTTTACCTCATTACCAAAAATGAGAAAACGAAAATATTAAATATTTAATTTGCTCGCTCTGGTAACAATATTCGTAAATATAAAGTAACTATTATATTTTTTAAAAAGAATACTGACAGAATTCATTTTAAGTTTTCTCAAAAGCTTTCTCACTTTCCTTATAAATATAAATTTATACTACGTTTATCTTTTCTACGTCTTTGTTATCGCAACCTTGCTTGAATGTCATGGACTATCTTGCTTTTTCCCTGTTCGACTTTAAATTATTTTTATATAATTAAGGCTATAGTTGCATAGGGACACAAGCGTGTGACTGTAAACGCAAGGGTCGTGGGTTGATGCCCACTTGGTATAATGAATTAATATTTTCATTCCGCTCTGGTAACGAGGTAAGAGAGGCGTTTCTCTATTCAACGTACAATGCCTCGAGAATTCAGTGGAAAATGGGAAACGGAAGTATCTTATTACTAGGTTCCCGTCAGCCCTCTGCCTACCTTGATTTGTGCTAGTAAAAAAATCTATATATTTATAGTAATAAATCATTATTGAAATATATAATTATACATTTTACATATTATTAATACATTATAAATATTAGAATGGCCGTCAGTCTAATTAAAAAAACTGTCACACTATCATTTTGTACTATGCAAATTAATTTTAAAGTAACAATTTTTCAGTGAATGTGGCCTGGACGACGGTTCACCTTCCCACATACTTTTTTCCTGTCCTAAATTAATTCATCCCTTATATGATGTTCTTCCTTATAAAGTTCCCCGTCCTCTTAGTGTTCAATGTTTGTTAATGTTTGTGTTTAGTCCTCTATGTAAATTTTTATGTAAATATATTAAATATAATAATATTAAACTATAAGTTAATATATTTGTAAAATATTATTTACTACTAACTCATGTTCATGTATATATTTATTTTATGATTTTTTATTTTATAGGTGAAGGCAACACTTTAACTGGACTCTTTTTGACATGCATTCTCCTATTGTGTAATATAATCTCTTTTTTACCGTACAATTTCCTTTGCGTGTTTTCCATACAACGTGACATTGGCGAAATGAATAGTGCTCAACTGGCACGCTCGAAGCGTCATAAATAAAGAACCGAACCGAACCGAACAATTTTTAAACTTAATCGTATATTAAATTCTTAATTACATATTTTTTTGGTCGAACAGGAAAGAAACCTTCTAGAAAACCAAGGCCAAGGTCGTCTCACATAAAAGCAGTAAAAGGGAAGCTCAAGGTTTGCTCCCGCGGAGATTGTGAATTTATATGAAATGAAGGAAATTAATATTACGCTTCAGGATCTCAATGTCAGCTTCCTACGTCTCATTACTTGTAGTTTTCTAAGGAATACAGAATATATGGACACTTATGCACGGGAAATGAGCCATAATTTTAAAATACACTAATAATATAGATATTTTATGAAGTCTCTTTTAAAATGGCCAAGTCGATTTGGAGTACTTGTTTGTGTAGATCTTAATATATGTATATATATGGCCTTGACTTGATCGAGTGAGCTATGATATACTAAAAGAACTCACTAAAAATAATAGAAGAAGAAATCACTAAATATGTATACAGATTGAAATATTAAGAAGATTATTTTTTTAATTTTTAATTTTTAATATTACTCAAACAAAGTAGGCATATATAGTGTTCAGACATGTTTTTCTTTATTTAATGTCAAAAAGTAAATAATTTATTGTATAGGTGGTGGAAGCAAATGCCTTACTTACCTGTAGTAATAAAGCTAGATTATAAAACAAAAATATTTTTTTATAGAAATCAGCTAAGTTGTATTATATTATATTTACTAACAATTACTATAGTAACCATATAGGTGATAGAAAAACCAAAAGGATATGGATTAAAAAAAAAATTATAATTTAATTTTGTCCTAACCCTCTTCTATAATATATCACGAATTCATCAAGACCTAACAAATGAAAGGCCATAGACACCCTAAAAGTGACCATACATTTATATATGCATGGCATTTTCAATATTACTTTTTACTCTGATAAATATTGTACCTTTTATTCCATTGCTGGTTTTTTTTAGTAATTTTTTCTATAAACATTATAAAGCAGGCATGTACTGAAGGCAGGTTAAGTTAACGATATGATAGTAAAAGCTTTCACTTTAGGATTTATGCGTTAAATCCATCTCTGCAGTGACGTCATCGACAGAAGGGATCTGTATGCGTTTATGTTACTATCAGTTACTATGAAATATATAGTTCTAGGCATTTGTTAAAAAGGCTGATATATATATTTTTATAATTTTCTTATTTATTTTAGATTCATGTTAATTTATTATTCCTTCGTAATCTATTAGATTCGGATTTATTTCTGTTAAAGGATGAAATTATCAATTCGATTGTATTTTTGCAAATATTTGTTATTTCAGAAGTTTCTTTTGACTAGGTGAATCGATTTTGATATATTTTTTTTTTATTTGAAAACTGATGCTTCCTGTGTTCTCCGTTTTTAATTTCCACTTTTTCTGATCCATGAGAAAAACACATAAGTAACGAATGGCTCAATATTACGCCAACCGATTTCGATGATTATTTTTTTATAGGAAAGGATATATACACTTTTAGGGTTATTTGAAGATAGTTTGGTTAGGTCCTCATTATGGGATCCGGTTGAAGTCGGTATTATTTACTAAAATATTATAATTATGTAATTTTTTAACAATTACAAAAGAGTAGTGTGAAATGAAAAAAAAAATAAACCTTTTTAATTAAACCTACTTAAAAAAACGTTGCATACACCAAAACATAAAAAAATAAAAAAAAATGTAATTAAAAAAAAGTAATCGCTTACAAAATATATTTCCCTCTAACGCAATGTAATACCGCATTTGTTACGCGTAGATGAAATTGCATCGCTATAATGTGAGCTTTATTGGAATGGAATGTCCCCTCTACCTGCAGGATAAATCCATACTGTATGTAAATCTACCCCCTTATAACATTATATCACAAAATCAAAACAAAAACGTGAACTGGACACGGAACATTAATAAGGTAAAGGAAGTCATAAACATATTTTGTATAATTGTAACCACCGTGTGGTCGGAGGGCAGCTATTTCCTGTGAACATGGAGAAACATGGAGATTACAATAAAATTAAACGTAATAAATAGAGTAAGAACAACGAGGGTTCTAATGAGAGTTTAAACTAGAAGTTAATCGCAGTAGTTATGGGTTCTGTCCCCATTTTGCTTCACACTGTATTCTGCACGTAACAGCGTAGGTAGGGGGGATCGGAGAATCTAGTGTTGAGACACTCTTTTCCCATTACGACACTTCCGTTCTCCAATATTGTAAGTGAACTATTTTGATTTCCCTGCTATGGTAACTCAAAGTGCAACGTTAGGTTCCGCTTCTGAACATGAAATATCTCAAATTTAGGCGGAAAACGAAGACGACGCATACCCAAAACTTCTAGGCATAGAAAACTGATTTTTTTGTGAACTGTAGTAAAATAATAAGAAATAGGTCCCAATTTCTTTCAATTCCAAGTGGAAATCCCAATTTATTACGAGAATGGAAAAAAATATATTTGACGTATTATAATTAAACTTGCGACTTCCATTAATACTAGTGAAAAATTATTAAATGAGTATAACATTTAAAAAAACAACAAATTAATTATACTTTTACCCGAAGCTTTTTGACTCTTTAACCATCAGCACATATTAATCTCCATAATACTCACATCATACCTACATATGAGTCATCATCATCCCAACACTTCAAGAGTCATTGAACTCTTAATCCCCACTAGTGCAGTCACCCAACTACGCTCACGCACACATACACACACACGCACGTCACAGTGTAAGTGTGCACGCACACACGCACAGTGACCCAGTTATTCCCCATTTTTCTGTAATTACTCACCGCGGCTTTGTTGGTACCCCAAGGTATGAACTGCGACCACGGTAAATGTGACTTTAAATATGCAACGAGCAAACACGGGATAAAACGATGGTTTAAGAGGTATGTAGTATGTACATACATACATACATCTTGATTTTTTTTATCTGTATTCATCTAAAATCTGAGGGATAGCAAATGATAAAGTGACAAATCACTCTGCTCTGTTTAGTTTTACTAACGATTTAGAGTTGCTAAATCAAAAGTAGAATCAAATTATGAAAAATTGTTGCCACTATTATAAACTTCTTACAAAAAAGCCATCTTAATCTCTTATTTGCATTTATTTCGAAATGATCATAAAATATTTAAGCTATCTGTAAATGTCTTAATCTATATATATAAAATCGAAAGGTCACTCACTCATCACGAAATCTCAGAAACTAGAAGTGCTAGGAATCTCAAATTTTGCATAGGAGTTACTTATAGGACGTAGGTGCTCGCTAAGACGGGAATTTGCAATATTCGACTTCTAAGGGGTTGTTTTTGGGGTTGAAAGTGTGTATGAAGCTTCGTTACTACAAATGCTAGGAGTCTTAAATTTTGCATGGACGTCACTTATAGGACGTAGGTACTCATGGAGAAATTAATAATAACGTAGTTCACGCAGGCGAAGACGTGGACGGGCCGCTAGTTATCTATATAACAAACTCAAGCAGTCGTGACGCAGGGGAACAAACGTACGTGAAAACGGATTCGATTCCCACTCTAGGGCTTAGTCAATTAATATTTCGGTGGTTCGGTTCCACCTCTCAATACACAATGGATCTCCAAGATTTATCGTAAAGTGGGGAACGGATATGCCTTAATAGGAACGGAATGTCTTAACACTAGGTTCCCAGGTTCCTCTGGCTATACCGCCATACGATAAATTAATAAAAAAAAACTAGCAAACTAAATCCACAGTTTAAGTAGTATCAACATACCGAATAATACTTCAGAACGGGGATAGCCAACACCTGTACATCCCTCCAGCTCCAGCACCTGAAACTAGGGGAGTATGAAAATCATCACACTCTTATCACTTCATTACACTCGAAAGAGACTAGGTAATGCCCAGCATAATTTATTTTTAAAAATGTAACGTGATTTAAACTTAAAAAGATGTAAATATTAGTAAAATATTTTTTTGGAAAGAAAGATATTATTTCTAATGATTATTTTGATAGGTAATGTATTAGATTAAAATATGGTAAAAAAGGAAAAACTGGTTTATCCATTTTTGTTTTAGAGTTAAATTTAGAAAATGTTAAAGAATGAAATAAAAATAATAATGATTTGGAAAAATATTATATAAAAAAAAAACTTTTTCAAAAAATCTTTTATGGTTATAGATTAGTTGTACTAAAATCTAAAGAATAATGTTATGACATTACAAAAATTTGTAGGTGATATGAAAAACAATACCAATTAAGACACTTGCTTTATCATTTTCTTTATGCACTAAGCTCTGTAGGGATTACGTGGTGAGTAACGAAACTCAACGCCGTGGTTTGCCGAGTTGCCACAGCGAGAATTGAAAGTATACAAAATTTCACTACCCCAATTATACTCCGGGAATCAAACCCACAACCGTCACGTTTCGACGCCATCGACGACTTTACAATTTTACATACGTTTTATAAATATTTTCCATAACAATTCAAAACAAAAAAAATAACATCATACAAAAACTTTGATTATAAATTAAAGAGAACGTATAAAAAGAGAAAAACGTAAATAAACACCGTCTGGCCGCAGAGTCCTTTCAAATGTTACGTTAAAAGGCATCAAAAGCCACACATAATACATTGAAACATAACCGGAAGCCTAATTCAATAAACACTCAATCAAACATGGACGTCGATGTAGATTATTATGAAATGGCAATGTTATATTTTGAGGCCAATGGATGCTATACTATTATGGACGTTGTGGATTCGATTCCCATACGAGGATATGAAATATTTTCATCTCTTCGCTCTGGTAACGAGGCGCGGTGTTTGAGTTCCGCCACTTAAAACGAAATACCTCCAGAATACGAGGAATGTGAGGAACAGAGGTGTCTTAATGGGAACAGAGTTTTAACTCTAGATTTTTAGGTTCTTCTACTTCTATAAGAAAGCAACTTTCGTCTGTTTTTCTTTCCGAATATTCAAAATTTATTTAGACTTTCTTCTTCTTTTTTTTTTCAATCGTTTATTAGATTAATTTATTATTATATCAATTTTTTAATGAACTGATCGCTTTTTTAATGAACTGAACATTTATACAAGATTCCAAATAAAAAACCTTATGGTGAACACATCTAGTAGACTAAGACCTTAACGCGACATCTGATGAAACATTTTCCATTCAAATGAACAGCCCGTCCCTTTGATCTTCACCAGGCTCTGGTGCATTGAAAATTTTAATCGAAACTTTACGATCGTTGACGCTTTATCGCGATAACAAGTTAATTGAGCGTGTGCTCGTATGAAACGGAATATGCGAGCTTTGATAATATATAAGTGTTTAGGGTTGGTTCATCAGATAATTATTATATATATTAAATATATATATATTAAATATATATATATATATATATATATGTGAATTTTAGTCGTGTTTATATCTGTGTGTGGTTCTCGGGCTACTATACTCGTAGTGTTATAGTGTCATATTCAATAGCTTATTTAATAATTTATAATTTTAAAAAATCTCACAGATTTACTTATGTCTGAAACAGAAAATTATATACCTGTGTCGTCTTTATAATATTCCTCAGCAAGTTTTTCCCTTAAGTAAATGTAAGAAGCTTTTAAAACCTTTTACGTGCTTCGAGACCTGCTACGAGATTGGTAGAGAACGATAAGAGAAGTGTTGTTTTACTTCTTGTACGTAGTAAAAAATATATCAATGTCTATTAAAAAACTGCTTATATAAAAAAAAGTATAAGACAATTTTATGGAACTTTATGTACTAACCAAAATGTGTTAAGTTTTTGTACAATTTCATTAGACTTATCCGTGCTACGAAGTTAGTTTTGGCAACCAGGGCGTCCTCGTCCTTAATTAAAATAATTAATTCGAGTGTAAATCGAACACACATCTATCGTGCTTGTAGTTAAACGCTATAATACCATTACGTGACGATAGCCTCTTAAGTAAAGATTAGAAAAATCTAATATTTACACAAAATTAAGGGGAACCTCAACGGAAGTGGGTGCCAACCTTTACTTGTTACTAACCCTTTAGTGCGGAATAGTTCAAATAGTGCTGCATTTTAAAATAGGGTTAAGTGCGTCGCAGAGTATAATTAGCTTCCAGCAGCTCATCTATGTATACCATAAAATTACTGTTTGTTTCTAATTAACGACATAAAGATGGCAGCTGGTTTATGTTTTTCTAAGTAGGTATTGAAATTATAATATTTTCTTAATTTCTTTAAAAGTTTACACGCTTTGGTGACATCGTCGATATTATAGTACTTTTATTTTTGTTTTGTTTTTTCAGCTTTACACTATATGCCGCACATAGCAGTGTAGGCAGGTAGAAACCGGGAACCTCTGTTCCCATTAAAACACTTCCGTTGCCTACTTACCACTGAATTCTGGAGGGATTTGTGTTGTGTTGTGCCCCTGCACCACGATTGTTCTCAATTATTGATTAACTTGAATTAAAATAGATTTATTCTTACTTCTAGTGACGAAAAGAATTGTATCACATATCTTAGATAAGAAAAATACAAACAATGTTATATTCCAAATATAATATAACCAAGGCAAAAACAAGAAAAACATAACAATTTTCCCAAAACCGTCATCACCATCAACTCTAAAGAATCTCTTGAGATGATTGAAGTTGAATAGCATACTTCCGATATACTCGTACGTGATAGAGTCACCATTTAGAATATTCAGTTATTCATAGAAAAACGATCCATATCTCGGCTTTTAGTGGAAAATGTATTACCATAACTATTTCCTATTGTAGTTTTCCCTTTAACTTTTTTGCTGACGGTACTATGCGTGTTGAAGCATAATGGGAGGGTTA
This sequence comes from Heliconius melpomene melpomene, assembly GCA_000313835.2. Lineage (NCBI taxonomy): Eukaryota > Metazoa > Arthropoda > Insecta > Lepidoptera > Nymphalidae > Heliconius > Heliconius melpomene. The sequence goes on along the minus strand of HE671444.1, from coordinate 18,641 downwards.
TCCACCTCTATTGGAAGAAAAATAAAATGGGCTTCAATTTTTTTTTTTGTAAAATTCTTTTAATCGTTTCTAAATATAATACTGAGGTGGTGTTGGCGTAGTGGCATGACCGTGTAAACGCGATGGTTGTGGGTACCCATTTCGAGAATTCGGAGAATAAATTATTATTCATTAAAGGTGAAGAAGGAATGTGGAAAACGAAGAAGGAGGAGGAAGAGGAGGTAGGTTCCCTCTGCCTACTTTTCTATATGCCTATGCTATGAAGCTAAACATATAGTTCCGTTCCGAACTCTTTTTTTTTTTTTGCAAGATACCTGAAAAAGAAACAAATTTTTATTTTCTTATTATCTCTATAAAATAGTTATAGTTTCTGACCTAAAAAATAATAAAAAATAAACAAATTAATTCAATTAAATATGAGAATAAGATATACCTTAATATTTTATCAGCAAAAAATTTTGCTCATTTATTTCTTATATAAATATTTAATACTCTACAATCTATGGTTAATAGCTATATCGATATTAATACAAGCAATCTATTAAATGGAATAGTTTCCATAACGCAAACTTTACGAGTTCGAGTTAAAAAGCCAATATGCATATTCCGTATTGTTTGACGCCGCGAAATGACTATTCACGAGTGCATATTTGACGTCCACCCCACCACCTATCCTGCTTCCTCCATCATAAAACAGAACAAGCAACTTTCATATAAAAATATATGAAATCATATGAAAAATAAAGTCGAAATTAGTTTGTAGAGTAAATTTCGGTTCTATACAAATCTCGGCGCATCCTGTATATGGGTAACAGCTTTTGGCGCTGTGCGTTAATGGATTTCAAGTACAACATTGTTTTCGAATTCATCGAAACAAATGGAGAATGGACATTCGCAATCAAAGTGCGTTTTTATTGAAGGGTTCATTTAGATATGTAGAGAGTATTACAGTGGATAAACTATAAATATTTTCTATTTTTGTGATAAGAGACCAGTGGCGAAGTGGTAACACAAACGGGATTGTAAACGCGTCAGTTGTAGGTTCAATTCTCACTTGAGTAAGTAAAATATCGGTTAATTATTAACGTAGTTTGCTATGCCTCACCTGCTAGGATACTGAAGCTACAATCAATGAAATCAAAGCATGACACTAAAAAAAATATTACTAAGATTACGATAAAGTATAAATAAATTATATTTTAATCTTATTTTTAAAATAATTTACACTCTTTACTCTATATCATATTCGAAGCAATAAAATAATAAAAAAACATGCATAAATGCAAAAAGAGACAAATTTAAATATTATTTCAATAATAACAAAAAAATATGCTGATTTTTTCCATATATTTTGTTTTTCTGAAACTCGATTACTTATTATTCAAGCTCTGGGCAAGATTTTTCAGAATATCGTTATGAAAACATCACCGATAACATGTTTTTTGTTTTTTAAACAACAAGAAAAAAAAAACGATTCTTTAAATATTCGCTAGCATTTATAGTCAATTTATTAAAAATACAAAATGGAAAAATTTCAAGCTGAATACTCACAGCCTATGATATTAATAATTTATATATATATGTACACTGTAGGTACATTATTCATATACTAGTTTATTTTTAATGATTTTTCTCGCTAGTAATACAATCTGTGTGTACTCATAAATTATATCATTTAATTAGTTGAACAGACTTACCTCAAAAACTACAGCTTAGAATTTTAAAATAAAAAAAGAAAAGAAAAATACAATTATAATTGATTTATGTCATATAAGTTATTTTTCTCTAATCTTTACTAAGTACTATGGAATGTGACAGTACTGTTGTGTTAGGTCAATAACATTGCATAAGAACTTTATCCTAACTTCACATACAAGCCACGCTATCAACAGAGGAAAAATATACTATAACTAATATATAGCATATTTTTTCTACGTTTATCTAATAAAAAGTTAGAAACCATTATTTCTAACCCTTTTCCTTAAATATATACATAAGTAACTGCACATCTCTTTAACATTGCAGATCAAACGACTGGAGCAAAGCTACCTTGCATCCAACATTCTATGTACCGGAATAATTATAAGAAAATATAAATGATCTTTTTTATGCATGCGAAAGGGATTTTCTATAATAATTATGATATATAATACGTTTTACTGGATGAGGCTGCATAAAATAATAAATAAAGTAAAAATTATCTTTTTGAAGTAATAATAATAATGTGTAATAATGTGTGTTTCTTATAATTATTCCGGTACATAGAATGTTGGATGCAAGGTAGCTTTGCTCTAGTCGTTTGATCTGCAATGTTAAAGAGATGAGCGGAGCATAAAGCAATTGGTGAAGGAGCGTTTCTTTAGTCGCCTGAAAAAAGTGCTTGGCAGCCTTTTATCTGGTAGCAACAAGGTGCGTGCTTTCAACGGTTGGGTTATGCCGCTTTTAGCCTATACTTTTGGCATTGTAAGATGGACGCAGACTGAGTTAGACTCCGTAGATCGCCTAAATACGTAAATTGTTGACGACATACCGAATGCACCATCCCCGTTCGTCTGTAATGAGAATGTATATCCCGCGTAAGTATGGAGGTCGTGGCTTTTTGAATGTCAAGAACCTCCATAACCACGAGGTATGCAGTCTTAGAGAATATTTTCTCAAGATTGACGTGGATATGCACAAGGATGTGGTAACAGTTGACAAAGGCCTTACTCCTCTTTCCTTGGGCAAAGAGAACTGGCGTCGGCCTGTAGTACTTACTACTTCTGATCGCATGGCTGTATGGAAGAGCAAGGAGCTGCATGGTAGATTCCATAGAGCCCTAGTGGGCCAGGACGTGGATACTGCTTCATCATTATCTTGGTTACAGTTCGGGGATCTTTTCGGAGAAACTGAAGGTTTTGTCTGTGCAATTATGGACGAAGTTATCAAGACACGGAACTACCAGAGACATATTCCGAGCGTGTCATCGACCTGGGGAGTCCCTCAGACATATTGTCTCTGGTTGTTCTCATCTTGCTAATGGTGAGTATTTGCATAGACACAATCAAGTAGCCAAGATAATACACCAGCAACTTGCTCTTCAATATGGCCTTGTAGAATTGGAGGTGCCTTACTACAGGTACAATCCCATGTCTGTTCTTGAAAATAGCTGTGCTTTGCTCTACTGGGATCGGTCTATTATTACTGACAGGTATATTGTTGCCAATAGACCTGATATAGTACTAGTAGACCGAGCGGCGCGCCGCGCAGTGATTGTTGACGTTACTATCCCACATGATGACAATCTCGTGAAGGCCAAAAAAGAAAAACAATCTAAATATTTGGACCTAGCCCATGAGATTACCGCCATGTGGGATGACAATGCGACTATCATTGTGCCGATAGTGGTTTCCGTTAACGGTTTAATAGCGAAAAGCCTCGACCAACACCTTAAGAGGCTATCACTTAGCTGTTGGGTCAAGAACCGGATACAGAAGGCAGTATTACTTGAGACGGCACGTATTGTGCGGCGGTTCCTCTCTCTGGAGCCCTAGCCACCGATGGCTTGGACCCTTGTCCCGCCCTCGGAAGAGTGGTTTTTTATATTTTTAAATGTATCTTTTTTATAATAATTTATATTTAAAAATGTAAAATTGATTCACTAATTTAATAAAAGTATATTCAGATGTGTAATATATGTAGATAACTTCTAATAGGAGGATAGACAGATTCGTTACGTAACGCGTAACGGCGCCTGTCTGTCTGGCTTTTCTTTCTCACACGCATACGGCGGCGTCAGGAAGGCACTTCATCTCTCACTCTAACCAACAGCGCTACCCATATTTTGGACAGACGGTTCTTGCTCCTCTTTTTGTATGACTCAGTATTTATACATTGTTGATAGTGATCATATAACCTAAATGCTATTTTTACTTTTGTAGAATTAAATAAGGATATTAATAATGCAAGAATTGTAAATAAGAATAAAATATTTTTTATTATTAAATAAATGATTTTATTAATGAATAACCTTTCATTACATTATTATGTAGGCTGTCGTGACAAAAACACCACATAGCGTCTGATTACAAACGCGGCGGTTACGGGCTCGATTCCCACTTGAGGAATTATTTTCGTTTCTTTTAATAGCGGCTTGTACTACGTCACTATACCCACAGTGTCTAAAACTAAGAAACGGAGTGTCTTATCACTAGAGTCTGTCAGCCTCATCTACATACAAAAAAAAGTGAGCATTAACTTTTATAACTTCCAGTATCTCTAATTCTAAGTTAAAGGGTGCATAAAGGAAATTCAAAGGAATGTCGCAGGATGTACAATACGGCTGAGTTCAATGCACCAGCCAACACAGGGTTTGCGGGTCTCTATGTTAATATGTTAGTGACAACTTGGGGGGTGACTCTAAGCTAGGTAGGGAGACACTACCACTTTTGACCTGAGGGAATAGCGGCTAGATAAAAGATTCATTGATACAAGTTTCTATTTTTATAAATATTACTTAATAATATTTTTTTTTTACAAAAGAAATAAATCCATAAACACATTACACTCTTTTGTGTGACGCAGGCGGGTAAAAAAATTACAAACAATGATTCTGCTACTATAACCAGCATTATAGCAATTAGGCTAAACAGTCGAAAACGATATCCTAGATCAAATATAAATATCGTTTAATCCTTACTTTGTATATATATATATATATATATATGGGCATAAACAAACAATATGCTAATCTGTTGACATCACCGATCCGTTAATCATTTGATATCGCACGCGCCACCGAGATATTCATATAAAGCAACACCCGTATAAATTGTATGTATTGTATATATTTAATTATTACATAGGAACTGGTGGTGGTGTCGTAATGGAGGGGGTGTAGGTTCCATTCCTGTTTCCGGGTATAAATTATTTCTTATGTTCGCGAACTAGTGAAATAAAAAAAATTACCTTAAGTACTACCATTCAACACTAAACGCCTTGGGTTCGAGTGAAAACGCAGAATTAAGTATTTTAAAAGCTGAGATTAGGTTCTCTGAAAGTAAATCTTCATGGAATAATGCCTGATTGTACAAGTGATGTTTGTAAGCTCAATTCGAGACTACGATTTTATTTAAATTATTGTTGACGCCCGAATTCCATACCCGTATAATGTCTTGAAGAATTGTTTTTATTCGTTGATTCTAGTACAAATGCGAAAACGGTGTAATAAATGTAATATTGGGTAAAATTTGAGAACCAGAGTGTCTTAACAATAGCTACTCTCAGCCTATTTAGCTATGATTATATATTAAGATATTGAGGCATGTCGAGACACCAAAGGCGACTGTCTCAGGTTTTAATACCCACTAAATTAATCACTATTATCACTAAGACATTAAATATTTAATATTTTAATTTCTCCGCTATTGAATTGAGACAAAACGCGGCATTTAGTGCCACCACTCAACACACAATACCTCCAGATTCATCGGAAAGTGCGGAGCGGAGTGGAGGAGATATCATTACCATAATATGGGTGAGACACTTGGGTTGTATGAAGTGAACTTGGCTGAACACGATTGATGCAGGTTCGAATCTAAAGTTTTTTTTTTCAAAAGATAGCTACGTCGAAATATATATAAGTGAAATAATTTCTTTGAAACATCATCATGTTTAAATAGAAGTGATTTTTTTTTTGTTTTAATATGGTTTTCGGGAAAAAAAAAACATTTAATTCAATTAAAAAGAAACAACTTTACATTTTTTTTCCTAAATAGCAGGACATGAAGAGAGAATCTATTGTTAACACTCTCCACTCCCTACTTTCCGTTCAATTTTCAAGATATCACGTGTTGGGTGGCAGAATTACACAAAACAGCCATAGCGTATATACCAAGACCATGACCTCTGACCTATTGTACAACAATGCCACTTATCATAGATGTATATACATATATTTTTTTAATTAATATAATATAATATATAATAAAGCCTTTTATTTACCGTTGCCACAGTTACAAACTTAATGCTAATTTAATATAGTTTACTTTCTAATTTATTTATTTTATCTACACTATACTATTATTTATTCTATGTACTCGTACAATATTACTAATAATATTTCAGTTTATGTTATAAGGGAATATAGATATATATATATATATATATTTTTCTACATATTCTAATTTTACATTAGCGTTGATTAAGTGTTTCTTTTACTAATTACTTTATAATACACACTCTACTACACACTCACACTAATTACATGTTACTATTCCTGTACTTAATTTTTATTTTTCTTTTTAGTTAACTTTTATTCTAATTTTATTTATAAAATATTTTATTTTCTTAGTTAAAATTTTCTATATTATTTATGAAATATAACTAATTTAGTAATATAATATCAGGCAAGGTCCCCAGACTGAGTATAGGCCTCCTCCAAAGGTATCCACTTTTCTCTTTGCAGTGCTGTTCGCTTTTAATTGGTAACATTATTATGTTGCTATATCTATTCTAAGTCTTATATAATAACCTAATATATAATAATCGAAATCTTTTTATTTTTATTATTCTTTTTCCTTTTTATAGCTTTTTATCCTTTGGAGGGTTTTGGTCGTACTCTTCCGCGGTGACCAGCCGAGTTGGAATATCTTTTAATTTTTTAATTAACAAATCATATTACTTCGACATCATTTTAATTGACTTGAACTTGAATTGAGGCCAGTCATGGCGCAAGGGCGAGTCACGCGACTATAAACGTGTGCGGTTCGATTCCCATACGAGGAAATACAATATTAAACATTTGAATTTTCAATTTAGGCCTTCGTGGCTTAGGGGCACAAAGGTGTGATTGTAAAGCGATGGTTCGACCAGCACTCGAGGAAATGAAATATTTATCTAAATTTATATTTCCATTTCTTCACTCTGGTTTCGAGACAACGCTCGGCGTTGAGTTCCGCCAACACGCAATGCCTCCAAAATTCGATAGAAAGAGAAGAACGGAGTGTCTCAGCACTAGGTTCCCCCTGCCTACCCTGCTGCCTAAGATGCAGCGTGAAGCTGATTTAATTTTGATTTAATTTACAATCTACCTACCTCTCACTGCCTCCCCGGCATGTGCAGGACATATCGTAAAGCTAAAAAAAACTGGAATTCTTTATTAATTTACTTAAAACGTGACAAATTGTAGAAACAAAACCTTTTCATATATTGATCAATTTGATAAAATGTCCATTAATAACTATTAATGAACACTCTAGCAATAATGAAAAATGTAACAATATGTTTAGAAATATTGGTTGCAATACAAAAGACAGTAAATAGCTGTTACTCGGAACTAGTTAACCCAAATGTAGTAACTATTCTAAAAAACAAAAAATGCCTTACTTTAACAAAAATATCTCTATTAATATTATTATGTATTTTCGTTTATTAGTCGGCTTATATTCTGATATATTTCACAGAAAAAAGTTTTTAAATTTCATTAGTAAAGCCTATTGCGTTTTCTTATCATTTATTTGTACTATTAACTGTATATACTTAATTAAAAAATTTAAAGATGATAATTCAATAACAGTCTATTATTCATTCATTTACAAATTAATATTTTCAATTTGGTAACTTTAATATCTATTTTAAGTTGCGGTTCAGATTTATTGAAATTTTTAAGCGAAATAAATGCAATACCATATACTTACAATGGAAAATCACAGAAATTCGAAACGTTGATTTCTTTGTGTATGTTTGTAGTTATATTAGCATTTAATGTTTTGCGAGGTGCTATAGCGATAATGGTATACGGATTCGAAGGTTTTCCAGTATTTTGCACGGGATTTATACTCTTCGTAAATATAAGCCTTAGCCATATAACGTTAGTCATAATGTTTGAAGTGACGTTAAGTCGAATGAAAGCTCTTAGGAAAATTATAGAAAACAATGTTAATTTCTCGCATTTGTCAAGCAATAGTCAAATGAGTATTCAGAGTGTAAAATTGAAAATGTATTTACAAACATATAAGAAACTAATTGAGAATAATAATAAATATTTTGGTGTAGCTTCGAAGTGTTTGGTAAGTTTTTAAGAAATAACTGTAAAATTTTAAATGACATCCAGATAGATATACGAGTACGTATTCAATGATAGATATTGGATTAGAACTTTATGAGGAAAAACATACTGTAAAGAAAGGAACCTTAGGACAGGTGAAAACGATTTAGGAAACAGAAGATGCACACTACAACTCTGCTCTAAAACTAAAACATATAGTAAATTCTTATATATTTCTTTTATAATTTTTATTATCTTTTATCTTCTCCTTTCAGGTACTATTAAGTTTGCCATCTTTCTTCTTTTATACGATTTCTACAGCTATAGACGTTCTTAATCGAAATCCCCAGGTAAGTACAAAAAAATACTTTTTTTATTTCTAATATTTATACTCGATTGACTATTGTAAGAAAATTCTCTCCAATATCTTTATTGTGGTACAGCATCAGACTGTATACTTATTTTCATTTTTTTCAATTTCAATGCCTCCAGAATTCGATGGAAAATGGGGAACAGATTTCAGTTCCTAAGCACTTGCTTAATGGGAAAACAGTATCTTAACACTAGGCTTCCAGGTTCCCCCTGCTTACTATACCGTTATTGAAATAAAAATATATATATAAATAATTAATTTTTTTACAGGCAGATTCAATTTATATAACAGATGCTATACTGCACATATCTTACCCGTGTACCTCAGCCGTTCTTGCAGAATTAGCCATAGCGGAAGTGGATAAAATCAAAAGACATATTAAAAAACAACTTCTGAAATGTTCAAGTAAGTAATAATTAATTAAATTAAGTAAATAATATGCACTGCATTTATATAGATAAATATGCAATATTTTTTGCATTATTAGTATACTTGTCGTCACTTCCCACTGACTTTTTTCAAGCTTGACTTTTGAAATTTACCTAAGTTGAAGACGTTAAAGAAGCCATCATAAATCATCAAACTATCTTTCCTCGCTTTTGATAGACAAAGACAAAACGCGGATTTGAGGTCTGCTTCTCTATTCACATTGTTTCTATAATTAGGAGAATACGGAGAATAGAGAATAGAAAGACCAGTCGTGGCGCAGGGGAACGAAGTGTGCTGCAAAATCGACTGGTTGTGGATTCGATCCCCCTCGAGGAAAAGAAATATTTATTAAATTTACATTTTCATTTCTTCGCTCTGGTGTCGAGGCAAATCGGGCGTCGAGTTCTGCCACTTCCACACAAGAACGGAGTGCCCTAACACGAGGTTCCCTCTGCCTATCCCGGTCTATGCGGGATACAACGTGTACTACTTATATATTGTATATTTGTTTCAGACGCAACTTTTAAAAACAAACTTTACGATGGAATAGTTATCCTAGAATTCAAACCTCTGAAGTACAGCGTCCTAAGGGCCTTCTGTGTCAACATCGCTTTGCCATTGACGCTCATTAGCTTAAGCACTACCTATACTATTATTGCAATTCAATTCAATCATTTAATTTCTTATTGAGATGACTATTTGTGTTACTAATTAATTTTTTCAAGTTATATAAAAAAATATAAATTTAACATTGTTTTATTTCAATTGTGGGTGTTAAAGTACAGTATGACTTCTGCAAATTAATCTGTAATTAAGAGAATGAAGCCTTAACACGTGAAATAGTTTGTCTAAACTAATTAGGAGAAATAAAAAAAAACAGATAAAGAAATACTTCCTTATAAAAGATTCAACTGACTGTTAGAAAAACTCAATTGATTGAATTATTTGAAATATAGAACATTAAAAATTGAGATAAGACTTTACTTTGCAGTAATTGCTTCATTTAATTTAATATATTAGACATTCTTGTACTATAATGCTTTTATGAAAAAATAATAATATACATCTTTATCAATTTTTTTTCAATCCTTCTGTTATTGCTTAAGTAATCTGTTGAGTTTCGCCACTCAACACGCAATGCCTCTAGAATTCGTGCGGGATACAGCGTGAAGCTGATTTTTTATTTTTTTTTATTATTCAAATTAAGTATGCTAAATATATATAGTGCCATACATATTATTATATTATTTAATTATTTATTTTTCTATATCATACCCAATATAAATATTACATACTGATACAAATCTTTCCTCAGAAACCATGTTGGTTATGAAAATATATTGCTCAAGGACCATAAAAACAATAAACGTATAAATAAAATCAATAAAATGATTCAATATTTATTATTAAAATGGACTGAGAACATCAATTTAATATGAATAATTAATTAAAGTATTCCATATATATGTGACATTGAAATTGTAACTTTTTCATTCCTTATTGAAATTACATATCAACAAACACGTTCATTTCTACAATGGCCGTAACTATAGAAAAAACGGTTTCTCACAAGTATTCTGCTTTTACAAAGATAATTATACAAGTCCAATTATTTTTGGGATTATATATAAATTTATATAATAATTATATACTTAACATTGCAACAATTATCTATTGTGTTATATTTAATCTTTTAGATTGCTTTCGTTTTTATTATTATTTCTGTTATACGAACCTAATACCTTCAGAATATAGTGATTATACCTTTTTCATTACCTTATTCAAGCTATTTTACTGTCTTGTCTCAGCTGTACTCTCCGTATTTAGTAATGGAGAGAATTTAAACATATTTCTAGGCAGCATGAACTCCATTAGTTACATTTGTTCATTAGAACGACAAAAATATGAATACAGTTATAAGTTTTTGCGTATTCAGTGCGATGGTGGTACGAAACCTACTTCAATTTCTATATTATATTATATTTCGAGAGGAAAAGTTTTTGTACTATTTAGGAAAGTTGCCTAACTATACAAGCAAATGTAAGTAATATGAAAAATATTATTATGTTTGAACATTTATGGAATAAGTTGAAATCTTTGAGGGAAATGATATCGAAAAAAATAGATTTTACAAATGAAGCAGTAATTGATATGAACATAAGGAAGCTTGAGGAATTTACTCATATTTATGATAACATACTCGATAGTATGGAGTATATAGGAAATGCAACTAAAGTCTTGGTAAGTTTATCTACACTTATAATAAAATAAAACCTTAAGAGGGTCGCTGTCTGTAATTGGAAGATATTTAAAAAAAAATATTATTGGGAACCTTTATTAACCTAATAGAACCCAAAACAAAGATTTTTAATTTTTTTGTCTGTTTGTCCGTTTGTCTGTGCGTTTGTTATCGCTAATCTCAGAATTGACTTCATCGATTTAGATGCGGTTTTCACTATTGGATTTTGCCAAGCTATCGAAAATATATAGGGTTTATTTTATTACAATCGGTTCATAAATAAAAAAGTTATGTCAATTTAAAATATTTAGTTCGACAAATTTACTAATTGCCGTAACAATTATTTTATACACCTGTTTTACTGAATTGACTGAATCTTTAGTTTTCAATTTCTTTATTAATATTCGTATTTCAATTTAAGGGAACCTAATCCATCTAAGCATTAGAGGACAATTTAAAGAATAAGACGCCTACAACTTAATATAATGTAACTTTTCCACAAAAATTGTTTAACTTTTCAGATCTTAATGAACTTGTCATCGTATTTCCTGTATATTTACTACTTTGTGATTTTGCTGAAAACACAATTTTATAACCCTCGTGTACGTATCTTCTACTCATATATGTTAATAATTAAAAAATATAGGATAAAGTTTCCCTGCCAAAAAAAATTAGAAATATATATACATAATATAAACATTTTACTAAAACTTTTGCTTTATTTAATAATGTTAATTACTTCAAGAAAATATTTATTTTCTATTTTAAGCCCATATTATTACAAATTGGACTAGTTAATGAAAATCATCTTTTCCTTTAGACTACAATTACTCTGATAGATTTGATAACACTTTATTCTACAACATTGGTGCCAGCTGTGCTAGTAGAAATGGGAAAAGAAGAAATTGATAAAATTGAATATTTCCTTAAGGAACAATTAATCCACGTAAGATGTGAGTATTTATGAGTGAACTAAAAAATGACGCTCTAGTGTAAAAAGAAATACAAATCTTGACAACTTACCATTTTACTGTAATCTATATCTATATATATAAAAGGACTTGTCCTCACTGACTGAGGTAAGACGCACGCACAGCCGTAACCGCTGTGCGTAGAAAAGTAAAATTTGGACAATTGTTTACTTTTGTAATCTGGACATCCACTAAGAAGGGATTTTGAAAAATTTTAACTATAAAGGGGTGAAATAGGGGTTCAAAGTTTGTATGGATAAAAAATTAAATCGGCACCGACTTTTATAAAATTTAAAATTTAGATTTTTAAAAGTATTTAATTGAACACGTGTTTCATCGTTTTCTAGAATTCTTCCCCTAAGGGTGCAAATAAGGGGTTGAAAGTTTGTATAGAAAAATTCTTAAATCGCCACCTATTTTTATATAATTTGGTATTTAGACTTTTAAAAATATTTAATTGAACATGTGTTTCATGGTTTTCTAGAATTCACTCCCTAAGGGTGCAAATAAGGGGTTAAAAGTTTGTATGGAAAAATCTTTAAATCGCCACTGATTTTTATAAAATTTGAAATTTAGACTCTTAAAAATATTTCATTGAACACATGTTTCGTGGGTTATTAGAATTCACTCCTAAATACGCAAGCGGAGCTGCGCGCGTCCGCTAGTATATATATAAAAGGACTTGTCCTCACTGACTGAGGTAAGACGCACGCACAGCCGTAACCGCTGTGCGTAGAAACGTGAAATTTGGACAAATGTTTACTTTTGTAATCTGGACATCCACTAAGAAGGGATTTTGAAAAATTTTAACCCTAAAGGGGCGAAATAGGGGTTGAAAGTTTGTATGGAAAAAAAATTAAATCGGCGCCGATTTTTATAAAATTGTAAATTCAGACTCTTAAAAATATTTAATTGAATATGTGTTTCACGGTTTTTTTGAATTTTTTCCCTAATGGTGCCAATATGGGGTTGAAAGTTTATATGGAAAAATCTTTAAATCGCCACAGATTTTTTTAAAATTTGAAATTTAGACTCTTAAAATTATTTGATTGAACACATGTTTCGTGGTTTATTTTATTTTATCCCCTAGGGGTGCAAATAAGGGATTAATGTTAGTATGAAAAAATCTTTAAATCGCCACCGATTTTTATAAAAATCGAAACTTAGACTCTTAAAAATATTTAATTGAACACATGTTTCGTGGTTTATTTTAATTCATCCCCTAGGGGTGTAAATAAGGGGTAGGGGTGTAAATAAGGGGTTGAAAAATCTTTAAATTACCACCGATTTTTATAAAATTTGAAAATTAGACTCTTAAAAATATTTCATTGATACCATGTTTCATGGTTTATTAGAATTCACCCCTAAATACGCAAGCGAAGCTGCGCGCGTCCGCTAGTGATGTATACGAGTACTTAAAGCCTTAATTAAGAGTATTAAGCATGATATGATGATATCGTTCAATTTTATGAGGCTGCTAAAATTAACTTTAAACGTTTTTTTTCTAGTTTTAATTAGTTTATTATACCTAACAATAAACGAATAACGCGTTCAAGGGAGTATATTCAATTACACATCTGCTTATATAATCAGCTTTTTTTAAATTTCAGATTCACCTACGAAGGATAGAATCATTGATATCTTAAAGTACCTGGAACTTCGTCCTTATAAATACTCAGTTTGGCGACTCATCTACATGGACATTTCCTTACCCTTGTTTATCATCAGTGCATGCACCTCTTACACTATTATAGTCGTCCAGTTTCTTCAAATGTAATAAATCTTATTAATGTTTTTAACCAATAAATTCTTCACCATTAATACTTCTTTTAGTTAATAAATCAACTGCGTTAAAAAAAACCGATTTTAAGAATAAAAAATCATAAAATAACTTAATAAATATTTAATTTAGAATATTTCTTATACAAACCTAAATTATGTGTATAATAGGTTTTAAATTCGTGCTGACATAGGCAAAATAAAATTTAATATTATAAACAGCTTAAATTAACAATGCAAAATTACAGTAATGAATATTTATAATTTCAATCTCCATCTTAAATCAAAGACTAGTTACTGTACTATTTTTTATAAACAATACAAATAATTATCCACTTCTGTCCCCTAATCCAGTATCTGTGTGTGGTTGATGAACAAACGAATAGACAGACAAAAATTCTGGCTGTTTTTAGCTCCTGTGATCGATATTTCAGCAATTTCATTTCAGTACTTTACCATGAACTATACATTAAATTTACTACAAACGACACTTTTATATTAAGTAATTGGTATGTTTTTGAAATATAAATACACACATTATCCATAGTTTCCATCCAATAAATGAAAATGTAAGAACTGAGTAATTAACAAAAAATTCTTTAAAATGTTTTTTGTTTTACTATAAAGTGAGGTGATCGGAACAGCCATAATATGACGTCCATTTATATTTACAAAGAAAAGTTGAGGCCATCGAATAAATTAATCAAAGTAATTTGTATAATACGAGTTGTCTTTGGCATGTACTCGGAAGTATGCAAAAATTTCTACATTTCAACCTTAATAAAGTTATACTCTCTTATTTCCATAATATGTTTAATATACTACGGAAGAGATATTCTATCAATCCATGAATTAACAGATCACAGCGTAACTAGTCTTCTATCAATATTGAGTAAAAATCAACATTTTTCAATGTATGTATCAAAAATTAATGTAATTGATGATGAATTGGACTTTAAAGGAGATTTCATGGAGGGTCATATTTCATTTTACGTTTTCTTTGGATTAATGATTATAAAATATTCTACGATGGCAACTTATGTGACTAAAGTTCCTTTCCCAATACCTCTTAAGATGCACGTGGTTATACTGTATTCTTCAACTTCTCTCTCAATCAGTCACTTCCCCGGAATCATTATATTCGAAATGTTATGGCATCGGATAAAATTTCTACCGTAAAAACAATGAAATACACTTTGGTTTCCTTCAGAGTGCGAGATAAAAGATTAATTGAACATAATTTGAAGAAGATTGTGTATTATTTGAAGATGTACTCCAAGCTAAGAAATAACCTCCATGATGCTGGCGTCGCACCAAAGATACTTGTAATTTTTTCCACTTTTTTGAAGATGCACTTATATTTATTCGTATTGCAAATGTATATGGTTTTTTTATTTTTTAGATTTTTATTCATTTCTTTGCTTGCGTACGAAATCTTATAATACAAGTTGCAAAACTTATAATGGCCCATGAACCACTTCAGGTGACTTTTTATATATACTCTAATAATACTTTGTTTTATATTTTAATTTTAATTTTAATCAATTCTATAAAGTAATTTACCTATTTTTTCAGAATTTAATATTTATAGTTATATACGAGTTGGTTTTAATAGCGCTTACATTTTTACCCTCATTGTATTGCGAATGTATTCGTATTGATTTGGAAAAAATTAGATGTTTCTTATCTAAAAAAGATATTTCAAACTTCAGGTACGTAAATTATGTTAAAGAATCTTCTATATTATTAAGACCGTAGCGCGTCATAGCGCAGCAGCATAGATAATTATTTTCATTTCCTTTCTCTGGTTACAAGTAGAAATCTCGAAAAGTCTCGAAAAATGGGCCGAACCAAGAGAATAAAGTTTCTTAACTCTGGGTCACTAAAGTCTCTTAACTTCCCTCTTCCTATCCTACTATATGTATACAACGTGCAGCTAATTTTAAGGGTTCTATACTTCAAAAGGTAAAAGAGAACTCCTATACGATTATTTTGTTGTCAGTCTGCCAAAATTTTTTTTTGTTTTGAGATTGCTAGAAGGTATTAGGCTGGAATTAATAATAAATATTCTTTAAGCACCGAAAAAAATTTGCTTCTAAGTTAACATAATCAAAAGATACGAGTAATTATGTATCGATTTTCCTGCATCTTAAATTAAATTTACCGCGAAATCCTACCTACAACAATTAAAGGAAAAAATCGGATAACTGAAAATTTATAAGTATTTCATAGAAAAAAACATTACACACATATTATATTTATTTAATTATATTAATTTCACACAAAATGAGTGCATATGCAAAGTTAATTGGCCAACTGTTTTGTTATTTTATTTATATATTTATTTTATTTTAATACTTTATTACACCATAATTGATATTAATTTACTAAAACACAAAACGAAAAAACAAACATAAAACGTTGCTATGAATTGAATTATGAGAAATATTGTATTTAAATTTGTTTTTGTATTTCAGATGAACATACAAGCAACTCTTTATATGATGCACTAAAATTCCTGCAACTGCGACCGTTCAAATACACCATCTTCCGTTTTATGTCAGTTGATATGTCGATGTTTGTGACATTCGTAAGCGTTACAACTAGTTATATTATCGTTTTAATACAATTTGTTAATATTTCTAACTATATTAACTAATTTTAAGTAACTTAAGTACTACATAGTCCTTTGGTTGAGAGAAAGATTATCGATTTATATGGAGTGAAATCATTTTTCTTTTGGGTATATGTTGTTGTTGACATTCGGTGTTCCTAACATGTTAGTTTTTGCTAATTTCGTTAATTTCGGCTCCGAATAGATCACTCTGGTACTGTTGGTATCGTATGAGGCATGCGAGGAAATACGGGGAAAAACTCCAAACCTCTCCTGGAATATGACAGCTACACTAAGAAAGAGTGAACTGAGAGGACAGGAGAGTACTAACACCTCCGGTGCTGTAAAATTCGCCCGCCGGATTCTAGGGGCGGCACATTCTAGGTACGGCTATAGAAAAAGCAAACGAGCTGAATGTTACATTTAACGTGGATTTTAACCTGAATGCGGTGCTCAACTAGTTATGAATATATCTAAAAATGAAAATAAAAATAAAACTTGATTAGATATATACATAATTAATATATCTGAAGGAACTGGACGACTATAATAGTGTAAGAGGTGCATGCACTGATAATGAACAAGGGTAAGGAAATGTCCAAGTAGAAGATGCGCCATATGGAGTATTTATAGGGACGAAGCTCCAAATATTTAAGAGCATCAATTACTCTATTTCTTGCCGGTGAATCTGAAATAATCAAAAAAAAAATGTATATTGAATGCTTAACGAAATACAAACGCATATAAATTGTTTTAAATCAATTTAAGTATAGTCCTATTATTGTTATAGACTTTCTTCACAATGTCCACTAATCAAGTGTACCTAATTATCATAATTCTCACTAGCTTTAAATATAATTATGTTCACTGAATAAACAAAAAATATTTTATCATTGCTACTATTTTTATTCTTATATTTAATCAAACTTACATGTAATATGAATTAGTTGAGCTCGAAGGAAAGTCTTGATTTTATCTATTTCTGCATTTCCTAATTCTACAAGAACAGCTGTCACCAATGTTACTAAATATAATATTGTAAATTCAGCCACGATAGCTATTGTCTGTAAATAAACATAATTGTTTTATATTTTTTTTATTTTTGATGATTCTCAATATTATTTAATTATAAAAAATTCCCAAATAATAGATACAACAAATATAAAAGATACAATAATAAAAATATCAAATAAATCAATGACTTCCATTTGTCCGTAATTTTCATGAGATTATATGTGTTTGGGTTGCAAAAGATACATTCAGAATATAAAACAAAAAACAAAAACATAATCATATATTTATTACGTACACGAGAAGTATAATATTGAGTTGTGAGCTTAATAATAAAATAGTAGATATACAAGAAGAACGATGGCAAGCTTATCAATATCTGAAAATTTAAAACAAATATTACTAAATGTAATTTTATTCTGTTACAAAAAAACACTGAAAATTTTACATATAGTGTGGCCGTACCAAGAATTTTGTTACATGACCTATATATCTCATACTGTCAATTATTTTTTCGTAAATGTTGATAAAATCCTCCAGTTTCTTTATATTTGTTTCCATCACTGCATCATCAGCTTTTGAAGCAAAATCTAAATCTTTAAGTATCGTTTTTCTCAATGACTTAAACTTACACCATAAATGCTCAAACATTATTATTCTTTTCAAATTAGTTACATTCAATTGCAATGATAGCAAAGACATTGTGAAGAAGAACAAAAAATCGTGACCCTCACTTATAGAATAATATAAAAATTGAACTGTACTTCGGATGACCATCCCACTGAATGCACATAAACTTATTATTGACATATACTCTTGTTGTTGCAATAAACAATTAGGACCAGTTAAATTTATGGTATTTAAAAATTTGTTGAAATTTTCACCCTTGCCCAATAGGAAGATTAAAGATGTAGTGACGCAGTACAAAAGCTTAAATAGTGTCATTGCAACGACAGACACATTCGGTGACATCATTTCTGTGTAAGTGAAATAATAGTAACAGCGAAAACAAGACAATAGATTAAAGAGAACGCAATAAGACATCATAACAGTTTTGATTACATTATTACTACTGAAATCAGTATATTGTCCCAAGAAAAGTTGACCGTACACAATTATTTTAATAGAAGTAGAATACTTAACGTTGGATGCAGATTTGCTCTCAGTATCTGTCATTGTAGCAATGAACATATTCGTAT
>HE671443.1:15063-34837 GCA_000313835.2 Heliconius melpomene melpomene | reverse complement strand
AATAATAAGCAAAAGCACAATAATTTATCTGTAAATAGTCATTTTAAAAAAAGAATCAATAGAAAGCAGCACTTACGTCTGTTCAGTCCGGCAGCTCGTCACAGGATGTCTTTACAAAGCACTGCACTTCGATTTATAAACTACCGACCTATGATGGTGGGGAACCACCATCATAAATTTAGTCAAAATACTTCTAATAAATTGTATTATTTTAAGATACTATCAAATTCATATTTTTTTTATTTTAGTATTATAATATTCTTAACGATAAAATTTAGAATAATGCAATAAATGTATAATTTTAAGATACTATCACATGCGTCTATTGTTTAAATTGAATACGCTATTACTGTCTGTATAAGAATGCTTTTGTAGACATTCAAGAACAACGATGATCTTTAGTAATTTCACGGGTCATTTGTACCCAACCTTAGTGTTTATGTGATTGATGATACAATGCTATATAGGATACACGAGTAAATAAAGTTTCTAGGCTTCCAAAGCTGTGTTGAGTGAAGAAATTAATGCATACGCTCCCAAATTTCAATTTGTCAACTTTTATAAGTAGTACTTGATTATAGTTGTAGTTGATCTATAATCCTGAAATACTTCAAGTAATTATTCCCTCCAGTGGAAATCGAATCCATAACATCGCGTGTCTAACAACTAAACATTTTTCAACTACGGCACGACATCTCGACATCATAAAAAAAATATTAATAGTTATACTTAGATATATTTCCTATGAATCTTTTATAAAAACATTTATTTGTATGTAATATAAATATATCACTGTAATGTATTGAGAGTTCGTTCCATAACAAAAGTAATTAAACCAATACATTTGATCAATAAAAATACCTACTACCTACATTAAACAAAAGTAAAAACACCCGTAAATTTCTTAATTATATTACACAACGAATTAAATTACAAAATAACACACGAATTAAACTTTTCATTGAAAACATGTTAAGAGCAATATCCATTCAATGTAGACGCCATATGGTGTGTCTCCGCGCTAGTTATTGGGTAGAGTTAGACAGACATACATATATGGTAACAATGTGTAAAACCATTATTTTAAAGTACTATTGATAAAATTTGCTTATTTAGAGAGTTTTAAGTAAAACGAAAAATAACATCACTAACATTTTGTAGCTTTAAAAAGATATTATTATATTTAAAAATAGTCAGTGGCAAATCACTCATTTCTCTACTTACCTCCCAAAAATAGACGAGGACGTAGTAGGAAAAACTCTGAGCGGGATTTGAATCCACAAGAAGTTGACACTTTTCAAATCAATCGTTGACAAGTTAATAAGAAAAACAGAAAACAATGAACTCATTCTGTAAAAAAAATTTGAAATGTAGTATAATAGCCTTTTAGTATTAATGTGGACTTAACTATAAGACACTGTGTTCCTTACTTTTCGCTCTATTTTCTTTATTTTGTTTTCTGTGGTGGAACTCAACGCCGCGCTCTGCCTTAGGAGAGCGAACTGCGAACCCACTCCTGTCAAAGTTAAAATCATTCCCTATTCCACTGCACCACGACAGCTCCGATTTCGCCAATTTTTGGTTTTATGTCCATGTATTACAGACAAGTTACTACTTAAAAATATATTTCTATTGGAAACTATTAAATAAATATTTACAAATTTGGTACGTAAGTGTACTTACTCTATAAGGCTATTTCTATATGGCCAATGCTTCTTGTATTAGTACCGAATATGTAGGGTGACTCACTCAATGTGAGCGGACGTCCAATATATCGAACACTACACCTACATTTAAATTAAATACACTAATAGCAAGTTAAGCAATTTATTATTATTCACAGATATAAAGAGGTATAATAGCATTTGACTAGTAACAGGTTGGTAGTGGGTTCGATCCCCACTCGACGATCTAATTCTAATAATATTAATTTACAAATTGTTATATTTTTTTGTTTTGTTTTTGTTTTATTTTCTGTTATTTCATCGACTTAATACTAGTCGTAAAACATGAAATTGATATTTCATTTATGAAACTATTCTAGTAGAATAGAATAAAAAACACAAAGCCCATCAAAATGAAAGTTGCCCCAATAACTTACAAAGCATGTATTAGGGTAGTTAAGGGGTGGGCTAGGATGAATATATTATAAAGGAAAATTGGAAGAAAAACGTTTAAAGTAGCAATTCGATTGAATATGATTATAATAAGTTACTAGCGAAGAAAACGCGGCTTCTCCCGCTTAAATTTTTAAATTTACAGATCTGTGTTTTCTAATCTATATATATATAAAATCGAAAGGTCACTCACTCAGCACGAAATCTCAAAAACTACAAGTGCTAGGAATCTCAAATTTTCCATAGGAGTTACTTATAGGACGTAGGTGCTCGCTAAGACGGGAATTTGCAATATTCGACTTCTAAGGGGTTGTTTTTGCGGTTGAAAGTTTGTATGAAACTTCGTTACTACAAATGCTAGGAGTCTCAAATTTTGCATAACGTCACTAGGTTGTAGTCATGGAGACAGAAATTAATAATAATATAGTTCACGCGGGTGAAACCGCGAGCGGGCCGCTAGTAATTATTATATAAGAGTATAATCATCACGTAAAAACGCGGGCAAGGGCAACTCTAGGTAGCAGTTATAGTGACCCCAGTCATCCAATATGGCTAATAAACAAATAAATACTGTACGTAAGTAATATGTAATGGTGATGGAATGCTCGTCTGATCTATTTGGTAGTTAATTAACGCCACGGTGGCGTAGTTGGGTATTCTTCTTACTGTACGCTTGTGGGTTCGATTCCTATAAGAGGAAATGTATGTACTGAATGGTATAGAAAATAATATACTTTATTGTTTATACTCATTAATTAATTATTTTTTTTTCATTCAGCTTCGTGATGTATGCCTCATATATGAAGGAAGGTAGAGGAAGCCTAGTGTTAAGACACTCCGCTTCCCACCTCCTACCAAATTCTTGGAGCATTACGTGTTGTGTGGTGAAACTCAACACATTTGCCTCAACACCAAAGCGAATAAACATAAATATTTAATATTTCATTTCTCCAATCGGAATCGAACCAACAACCATTGAAATGTAATACTTTCATGTAACACATTATATTGAATAGAAATAGAATACCATATATGAAATATGAGTATTAATAATGCAAATTTTAACTAGAATTTTGCTCTGAACAAAAGCTTGGAGTTAGTGCCGCAGTGCAGAACTCTTGTAACAGAAGCTTTAATAAAAACCTTGCCTTTGACCCGCTCTTGCATGTTTTAGGAAAAACTTTAAACTGACGTTGGCAGGAAACCTAGTTCAAGGTTTTCATTTAATGCATTTTTCATTCATTATAAAACAAATTTACATAAATATTTCATGAATTATGATAAAATTAATCATCTAAATTTCACTCGACATTTTTTAACGTACAGGCGTTTTTATATTTGCAACCTAGTGTTCTCCCAAGATGTACTGGATTATTAGGTTGATATTTGGGTTGATCCTTGGTGGCAAAACATAGCCAAGTTACATTTAAACCTTGAAGTTTACCAGCGAATACAGAACTCGGCAGCCCTAGAGTTCTGTTATTTGTTTATTGAAAATCGCTTACTTTCGATTTTTGTATTTATACAAATTTGTAAATACAACAATTATTACGTTAAAATAACGTCAAAGTTAGACAAAGTACTATTAAAATTCTACTACTACCCGTAAAAAAGGATCGAGAAATTCGTGAAAGTAAAAAATCTTATTTTAATAATACCATTTCTATATTTCACGTAAATATTTATTCAAAGCCTAAACCGACATGACAACCCTTTATACGATAGATATAGGTGTGTTCAGTGAAATGCAGTCAAAACAAAACGTTAGGGTCAAGGTCCCTCCCTTAGCATCCCTCTTCATCCGTTTCCCCATTCGCCATTCATCTCATCCCTTCGCTAAGGTGACCATATTTTGCGACTACACTTTAAATGATTTCAAAAAATTTAGATATTGTCATCACCGTCAAGACGACGGTAGTGGATTCGATTCCCTCTCTGACGATTAAATTGTTCTCGTTGTCTCGTCTCCCCCTCGCCTCCTCGGTGTTAAGTTCCGCCACTCAACCCACGGAATGCCATGATAATTCAGCGGTGAATGGGGAACGGAGTGCCTAGCCTAGGTTCCTCCTTTGCGTACCTTACTGGGGGTTATAGCGTGAAGCTACAAAAACAAGTTTAATAAAAAATAATATAGCTGAATTGTGTTATCTATTTTCTGAAATTATTTTAAAGTTTAAAATTTTTCTTTGTGGTTTGTGTACAGTCATAAAAATTATCAGTTACAATTTTATATTTAGGCATTATTAATGATTCATAAATTTAAAACAGCATTATTTATTTCATCAAAATAATTTGAGCTTTATACAATTTTAGTCTTTGAAATTATTTTACAAAATGGTATATGATATTTGCATAAATGTAAATAAAAAAAATTAGACAAAACGAATATTATTTTACATATTTTCTATTATAATGCCGAGCGTGTTAAGAAAATAAAAAAATAAAATAAAAACGTATAAGAAACTTATATTTAACGTAGCATAACTAAAAAATTTAAATTTTTTTTATAAAAAAATGGTATCTAAACAGCCGAATTACACGGTATATTACTCACAATGTTAGTCATTGTTGTTGTCTTCAGTTTCAGTTTCGATTTCGGTCCACTAAAAAATAAGTGGTGGAGCCTGGACACACTAGCGTCTGCTCTTATAAATCAGCAGTATTATTCTGAATACATAATTTAACTATGATACTGCGATACTAGAGGAAAAGAACTTAAAAATATATTTTGATTTTTTTTGTTAATAAGACACTAAAATATTTTAAAAAAATGTAAATGCTTCGTCGTTTTTTTTAGACAGTTTGGGATCCGTGGAAATCGAATTAAGAACTATCACATTTAAAGTCAGACATAGTGCCGCTAAGCCACGATGACCGCTTGAAGGTAGCACCCAACCCCAATCTTACCAGCTTGAAGAAATATATATGAAAATTTCAATTTTAATTGAAATACAGACTTCAAAACATGATACATCCAGAATAACCATCCAACCAAGTATATATAAGCGGGGCGATCCCCACGACGCCACCAGTCCGGCCCGGTGCGTTGCCTCGCGAACTCGCCACGCCATACTCTATTCTCAACTTTTCTCCGTTCTCTACGTCTCTACTTCATCGTCATCATGGTAAGTTTAAAACGCTCTAATATTATTTTTTCAGTTTGTGCATGTCTATTTTTATTTTTCTTTTAAGATTTTCTGTTTAAATACTTATATTATCAATTCTTCTTTTGGAAATTGTAATTGTAATAATAGTAAATAATATAATAATTTACCTTTTTTAATTTTACATGTATTCTCCATGTTTGTTTATATTTTAAAAAAAAACACCATATAAAAAGGTCCAAAAGCTAAAGTTAACTTGTTAACAATACTGAAACGATACTTTGATATTCGTTGATAAATATAAAATAAATAATATAAAATAAAATAAATAATTGAAACAAGTTTTTTACGCATAAAAATATGTAATTCGCCTTACAAAATCAATACTTGCTTAATGTATAATTACTTAATGTTTTAAACTGACGGACATTTATTACTAAATTGGGCTTATTTCAATAAGTCTCGCACTGTAGAGTTTCGGTTTTTCATAAGACCAATACATATATTTACTTATAGCAGATAACTTTCCTTGCATATTTATTACAAACATTTTATGTAAATGTGAAACAAAATTAACACATATAGGAAAAATAGATATATAAAAGTAATATTATTTATAATCTGCGGTTGTGGATATCCTGACATTGTATTCAAGGAAATCTATTCGATCCGCATTATTCTGATATCGCCGTACTGGCACCACCCGCCATTGTTTATACATAGAATGTAGATACTCAATTATGATACTTTTATTACTAAACAATATGATAATAAGCGATTATTATATTTATGCTTTTTGCTAGTGGATATAACAGTTGAGGCCAGTGCGTAGGGGTCAAGCGTGTAATTATACAGTCGTCATGTTATGGGTTCATTTCCCACTAGATAAAATCAATAAATAGGTATTTTCATTTTCCTCGCTCTGGTAACGAGGTAACGCGCGGCTTTGAGTTCTGCTACTCAACACGCAATGCCTCCAGAATTCAGGGGAAAGTGGGAAAGAAATGTCTTAATGGGAACGGAATGTCTTAACACTAGGTTCCCTTTGCCTGCGTCTAAGTATTTGCCTTTTTTAATTAAAAAAAAGATATTTTAGAGACAGAGCTTAATATAGTTTCTTTTTTTACTTAAGTTAGCTTTAAGTTAATTTTTTATTTAATAAAGTCCAATAATTATTACTGTTCCTTGATGTAAAATTTATAGAAAAGTCTTACCTTTTTAGTAACTTTTAATGATGTAAGCTTATAATAATAGTATAAACTTTTCTAACTAAACTAGCTGGAATCGTGATAGCACGCATCGAAAAATATCGATATGCGTCGCGAGTAATGCACGCGTGAATCCTGGATTAATTCGATTCATGTTGAAATGAGTAAAGTACTTCTCTTAGTCTTTAACTGTTTAAAGAGGAATGTAATTAAAAAAAATATGACACATATGTCTTTGTATGTTATAAATTCTTTTTATCAAGTGATTTTGTACCTATGTATATCCACTTTTGTTAGCCTTTCCAAATAAAAGAAAAAAGAAGACACTTTACACCTGTAGTTTATCTGTGAATTAAAAGATTGTATCAAAGAATATGTATGTATTTGTAAAGTTTTTACAATTTAAAAGATAAAAATAAAAACCTTAAATGTGTTTGATTGCCCCACAGCCCGGATCAATTAACTATTTCCCCTTAAAAAAATAGACTTAGAAGCACAAATAAAAAAAATCATTAACACATATTCCATCATAATAGAGAAAAGAGAGTCTCTAAAGAATAATAAATAAACAATTAGCGCTCTCCTACGAGCACACAATGGCCACAATGCCGCATTGTCAAACTGCATGCAAAATTAATATAAGCTTTGTAAGCTCTATAAAGCTACGTATATAATAGATCTACATTTCGAAATTCTACTGTTTAGAACACTAATCTTTATATTCTTTTTTTTATATATTAGTCTAAATTAATAAAAGAAAAACATTAAAAAAACACACAAAAAAAATTAACAGTACCTAAATAAGAACTCGAAAAAAATATCTCAGTGCGTTCTTTATATCCAGTTATTAAATGGATATATCTTCGAAATTACATCGTGGAAGCAAAAACCGCGTAACTGATTGAAATCTGCTTTGATACGTATTTTAATAACTTGGATTGGATGAATCACGTAATCGAAGTAGAGACGAGCTCGAGCTCCACCCTCATGCTATTTTATAATACCTGCCTACTACGAAAGCTATGTGAAATGAAAACTATTATTATAAGGAAAACACTGTGTTATATGAATTGAAAGGAATATTTTTAGGGTTCCGTACTTCAGAAGGTAAAAACCCTTATAGGGTCACATTGTTGTCCGTTTGTTAAGACCTTTGCCTGGAGATTGCGTGGTCTATGGTCCCTTGAAGCATAGAAAAAAATCAAGCTTCTTAATCAACACAATAAAAGGATACTAACTTTTATGCATCAATTTTTCTGCCTGTTTATGAAATTCTCTGTCTAATCAAAATCTATAGGGTGCTTCCAGTGGACTTAAGGTTGGCACGAAATAAGAATTTACAATATTTATACAAATATATTTTTGAAATGCAATTTATTCTTCATTTGTTGAAAAGTTCTATTACTACAGAAAATTGGTAACGGTACTCCGAGCTAGACTTGTGCATAATAAGAATAGGAAGTAGGGGATTATACGGTCACTAATCTCACTGCAATCTTTAAAAGAGATTCTATTTTAGTTTGTTGCAATATAAGTAGTATTAGTAGGTTGAAGCCGTCGCCGCCCAGTGGGACAACGTCTGGTGTAAGCGTGAAGATTGGGGGTTCATTACCCACTTGGGGAAGTGAATTATTTTCATTTTCAAGCTCTGAATGGCTAGTTTCTTATAGAAAGTAAAGGCGACTCTACTCTCGTTGTATAAGAATCTATACTAGAATTATAAAACTGAAGAATAGTAAAAGTTCGAAGTAATAAGTTTAATTTATTAAGTCCATTTATTGAGGAAGCCTATATTACACACATATAACCCACTGTACCCACGCTCGGGCTCGTAGCTTGTTTACCACGCGAGAAAAGCCGTAGGTTCAAATTAATATTATCTGTATAATAGATTAAATATAATTTTCTTTAAAAATATATAATTTTTACATAATTACAATCGTGTTTAATAAAATAAAATATTCTAATAAAACACTAACATATCTTTATGGACGTAACATAATGAGGAATGGTAATAGGTATGAAATAATGCTTCAAAGTTCGTTACAGTAAAGTTTTTACGTATACAAATACACTAGTTTTTGTTTCATTAAAAACAACCAAGTAGTTATGATTTTACAGGCATTTGAAGTTTGCAAAAATTTCAAATGCCGCTAACAGTCCCGCGGTCGGCGGTGACGTCACAGGTCTGGCAAAACTCACTAGTCGCTAACGGTAATAGGAGATCTCGCGCAGTACTTTGTTTGTTTGTTACTCGCTTGTGTTTAGTGTTCATACAATTAATTAAAATGGATGAAGGATTCGAAAAAGGTCAATCGGATAACCTACCTGTAATAGATGGATTTATGGTTGCCGATTATTTATCGAAAAATAGTGATTTCGTCGCCGCAGAAATGCGAGGAGTAAAAATGCGAAGGTAAGTTTTGTTGTCTAACTAGTAATATTATGTCTATTATTATTTATTATTTACGGGTATAGAACTAAATATCTTATTTTATTTAAAATTACTTATTTGAAACTGTAAAGTAACCTAACCTAACTAGGTTCCTATTGCGTTAAAACTTAAAAGTACCCAAACTTTTATTCAAGTTCTAAGTAGTGAGATACATATAATATACATATAATATGCCTACTCCTTATAAGTGAATATAATATAATAATAATATAACTAAATACATGTAATAAGTTGAGCAGATGTACTAAACCTTTTTTTAAATATAGATATTTTTAATATTTTTATATATGTTTTTTAATATTTTTTATTTTGCTTATTTCAGATCGGCAAGAGAGAGTTATGGTGATGATGCTATTGCATACGTACAAATTAAAAGAGTAGGTGATGTATGTATCGCCAAATGTAGAATCACACCAGAACACCGTGTACGTGCTAAACCATATTATTGCAGTTTAGAATGCAATGAAAAAAACCAAGAAATTTTAAGCGTAACCTGCGAAGATTGTGCCGCCAGTAGAGGTGGTTGTAAACATACCATTGCATTTTTAATGTGGCTACATCGTCGAAGTGAGGAGCCTTCAACAACTGCAACCAAGTGTTACTGGAAAAAATCCAAGCTTTCTGGTATCGGTACTACAATAAAAATAATCAAAGCTAAAGATTTTGGTACAACACACAATGAAGCCGAGCTGGATGGAACTGCTTTTTTTAAAAAAGTAGTATCAAAACTTCAAGATCTTAAAATACAGTGCTCTCTCTCACATTATGTATGCGAAAAAAAAGATTTTGAATATATATCTTTACATTATTTAATAAATCAATTTATAAAATCCAGTGTCAATCTTGACGTAGAGAGTTTTATAAAATTTTGTAAGAAAGAAATGACAGAATCTAGATGTCGTCAAGTAGAAGAGGGTACGATAGCTCAATCAGATACAAATTTATGGTTTGAAATGCGTTATGGACGTATAACAGCTTCAAAAATGCACGAAACTGCTCAGTGCACCACAAAAGATGGGTCTCTAGTGGAACAAATATTTGGTGCTGTAACATTTAAGGAAACTGCAGCTATCACAAGAGGAAAAAAAATTGAAAAAGAAGTTATACATGAAGTTGCGCGTATTAAAAATTTAAAGATTCTGGGGTCCGGTCTATATTTGCATAATGAGTGGCCTATGATTGGCGCCTCACCTGACGGACTTACAAATGACTGCGTAATAGAAATAAAGTGTCCATCCAAAGACAAAACTTTTATTACATACCATAATAATGGTAAACTAGACGCGAAATATTATGCCCAGATTCAGACCCAAATGCGTATGACCGGAAAAAGAAAAGGCCTTTTTTGTATTGCACACGTTGATTTTGAAACCTCAAAAAATATTGATATACATGAAGTATTCTATGATACAAAATATTGTGATAATCTCTTTCAAAAATGTGTTAAATTTTGGGAGGAAAATATTTTTGATAAATTAATAAAATAAAATGCTACTGATTTAATGTATTTTATGGTTTTATTATTTTTTTACAATAAAATTTAAATAAATGTATTTGCTTAACACTACTCTAAATGAAACAGACTGCTTTGAAGATTAACTATTCCACATGCTGAAGTCACTACCGAATCTAGCAGGTCGACTTGTTTTAAATCTACACAGGCGTGTGGTAACATGAACTCAAAACCTCTAAGTCTGCCGATAGCTCTTTCTACGTGTATTCTCAACGCTGCTATTTTTTTTGTCGCTACCACTTCTTTCTTGGTCGGTTTTATTTTAGTGCTAACGCTAGGAGGTCTGATTAGAATATGGCCGTTTTGTTGCAGCAAATGCGCAATATTTTTAAACCCTCTATCAGCTAATACAGCTGATCCTTTAGGTAAAGCTTGCAAAATATCACAATCTTCAAAAATTAAAGAATCGGTTGCTCTGCCACCATAACCCGAAGAAATAAAATTTATAAATCCATCGGGCGTAATTGATATTAAATATTTAATCGTGTTACAATTTTTGTAATTGGACCACGTAAGAGCTTGTTTTACGGCGTCTGTAGGCTTTTCAATTTGTATCTCGAAACAATCGATAATGCTTTGTACCTGATTGTATTTCTTTCTAAATGGTATAGGTAGATTCATTTTGACATCAGACGAAAGAGGAATGTAAACAAGTGATTTAAGTACAGATGCTAGAGTCGGAACAGTAACCCTTATGATTTTAGAAAGTGAACTTGTCGACATACCAAAATCCAAAGCCAGAATGGCATTCGATTGATACAGGCGTATTTTTTTTAAAGTAATCATGACATTTCGTGGCGTACATGTTAACGTTTCAGATAACATATTTATTAAAAAATAACATTCTTTTGGCAAACCTAATAACATTAGTGGTTCTCTTGATACGCATAAAAGAGCAGCTTTCTGCATATAGTTTTTAAAAAATTGTGTTTCGCAATCTGAATTATCCTTATCTAAATCTTGGTCAGGATTATTTGAATGTTGATGAGGGTTATATATTTCGTATGAAGAGGCGTTAGAAGATGTGTCGTTCAAACTACGAAGCGATACTGTATCTGGACGAGATATTATTTTCTTCTCTTTCTTAAAATATTTTTCATTAGTCATGGTTGATTTATGGACACAAAGGTATCCAGTATCTTTTATTTTTACTTGCACTCCCTTACTTTTTTTTGATATTTTCAAATACTGATCATTATTTCCAAAACTTAATGGATCTTCTATTACTTTTTCTTTTTCACAGCAAGCAATAAATATCTCTTCAGGTTTCTTAGTTACACTTAACATCGGAGTAACGATTTCTTCTTCTTTATTTAATAGTTTCTCGAAATATTTTATTCTATGGCGTTTATGCACTGCAGATCTTTCCACTTTATCTTTCTTTTCTTGTTGACAATCAAATTTGTGAGGAACTGTACCTTTTTTAAGTTTTAATTTTCCACCAACCAGCTTATATTTAATATAGTTTTCCATATCATTCTCAATCTAAAATAACAAAAATTTTATTATCTTAATTTCTCGGAACACAAAATAAGAAATCCTAAGCTTATGTATAATAATAATTAGCAAATAAATGGAATATTAAAGAAGTAGATAACTTGAGGAATTAAACGGTAACTCAAATAACACTATTTATTTGTTTGTTTTCGAGTACTCAGTTATCATGTAAACATAACGAAAATTTGTAAGTTTTGATACCAAAGGCTCTGTACCCCTGGCCAAAATTACCAAACCAAATAAATGCAAACTACAAAAGAATAAAATACTAAGTAAGCCTACTTTAAAAATGATCACTATACTTACATCAAAATGGTCTTCACAACAATAAACTTTGCTTTTATCTCCAAATGGATTTGCCCTTTTCATAACTTTTAACCATTTTTTTCGTATTTAGGTTCCCATAGGAACTAAAAAAAACAACTTTTCCGGCGCATTCTTAGTTGTATTTGTGCATTTTGGCACAACACACCATTTTCTAGTTTTCACTGCACTTGACATTTTAGAAATTTGTGGTGGAACGCCAGCTAAAGAAGAGCGCGAACTGCGAATGAACGAAGACGTACTGAGCGAGCGAGTTTTGCAAGACCTGTGACGTCACGCGAGTCGGTTATGGCCCGACGGAATCTCGCGTCGCGCGCTTACTTTAAAGGACAATATCTCAAAAACTAAAAGACGTATCAAAATAATTCTTTCACAAGTATTTTTTGTTTTTAAAAGACAATACGATGAGCTAAAATTTAAAATTAGTGATTATTCTCCATTAACTCTATTTACATTTTCCCGAAAGCAATATCGTTCACAATGGGGTGGAGGCGGCCCGCCTTGTGTGGATGACTCATCTACATATTCATGTGAGACAATGAACTATTATTTAAGTGCTATTTAGGGTAAAATGTTATATAATTAGTTGCTTATGTGAGCCAGTGGGAGACTGTCTGACTGTAGTCTGTAAATGTAGTCGTTAGTTCGATTCTTACTTAAATAGCCTATAATAGTAATTTTAATTATTTTCATTTTTTCGCTATGGCTGACAAAACGCGTTGAGTTGTGTCTCTCTATACTTGAGACTTCAATGCAACCCCTTTTTAATTTTTTTTCTTGAAATTTGTCAGCATATGGAGAACATTTGTTGTCAATTTTCAGGAGAAACATAATGACCGTATCTTTTTCACTTTTAAGCATTCGGGACTAGAAATCTTAATTTTTTCTCTGTTTTTTCTCTTTCCCATCTTCACGCTTTATCAACAGGAATAATATCATATACATATATAGGTTAATATAATTATAGCAATACATAGTTTATAATAAAATACGCTGCATGACGTTAATTTACTTAACGAATGAAATTTTGTTAGGTCGCTGCCCTGCGTGCCTCCAGCCACGTAATTAATTTGTTTCTTGGATAATACAAGTTATCTTATAATGCATAGGTATCTAATATCACTATTTGAAAATAATAATAATATACTTTCGTGGAGCAACGGCACAGCGTCTGTCTGTAAACTCGGGTGTGTTTTCGTATATGCGCTCTGCTAACAAAATGAAGAACATGAGTACCGTCACTTGTCTCATATTGCAATGTCTTGGAGCATCTTAAGATTAGGTTCCCTGTGCCTATTGTCCTGTGTGTAGGGTACAGCATGAAGCTTCATAGAACATTGTTACGTTCTGAACTCTCCGCCAGAGAGAAGGTAGCAGAGATATAACGTATTGGATAACGCAACTGACCACATTTAATTCGACTAAACAAATGCATCGATTTTTTTAAACCTGATTTTTTACTGAATAAAATTTTAAAGTCCACCAAAGTTAAGGCGGTCAACAGTAAAAAGTGACATAATATTTGTTAACACTACATTTGTATACATAAGACTCTTTCGTCGCGATGAAGATTGCAGATCTTTCTCTTCGTAATACAATCGAAATTACTGGAAATTTAGTGAATATTTGAAAATTTGAGATATAACAAGTTGGACATTAGATTAGAGTGTGTGGGAAAGACAGGAATACTCGAAATTCCAACGGTTACGAGAAAAAAAAAGTGATCCTACAAACACAGACACACACTTACAGTAGACGACAACATATTTGCAGGCGACGACTCATACCATATCATCATCATCATCATCAACAGCCATCTTTAGTCCACTGTTGGACATAGGCCTTCCCCAATTCTGGCCACCACACTCGATCCTCAGCTTATCCTCATACCATATAAATTATACGAATGTAAATGTAAATCTCAAATTACATTGCCTAAAATATTTCTGCTGAAGAATACATTATTACTAAGAATATATCTTAGTATTTCTAATAAGGAAAGGAGATAGTTTATTTTTGTCAAACGAACCAAGGCACGCTTCTTGAAACTCTGAATCATTCTCGAGCGTGACTCCGACATAAACAACAAACCTACTGTTGCTTAAAATATCGAAATTACTGACTTAATACAGATGTTTATGCTACATATATGAATGGGAGTTAAATTAAATCTTCCATTTATCACTTAAATGGATTTTTTTTATTGAATTCATCAAATCGCACCGGACCCTCAAAAATTTCTTTTAAAAAGGTGAATGTGAAGCTAATGACACAAATTTAAATCTGTAACTAAATTTTTCATGCAATGCCTCGAAAAATTCGGCGGAAAGTGGAGAACGTAGTGTCTGAACACTAAGTTCGGAGTCTATATTATAATATTTATTAAGCTACTTTACATTTTCATATTGTATTTATTAAAAACTATGGACAGAAATATAAAAAATGTACATGCTATATATACTCGTATACAAACAATATACATACATATATACAATATATAAACATACAATATACAATATATAAAGTTACCAAAGTGAACACGACCACGACCAGTAGCAGAGTGGTCGGCAAACATTTATGTGAAACTCTATGCTTTACTCACACAGCATCGATTGAATTGCGGTTTTATCGTAACACATTAATAAAAAAAAATTTTTTTTAAAGTGTTTTGTAGCAACTTATATATTATATTTTATTATTATTTTTTAAAAATTGGCTTATAAAACACTCCTGAAGCATCAGCTAAATACCATCAGTTCCAAATTCAAAAATATTTATAAAAACAGCTTAAAGAAAACTACATTAACATTTTTTATATTATACATATTTTACAGTCCACATACATTTACACCATCCGTTCGGTAAAGGTAAATATGAAATGAAACCCTTTATATAAGGGTTTTGTGCCCTTATTAATATCTAACTAACCCTCCAATGAAAAAGGAAGACTGTCCACTGCATCTTATTAAAGCTGGATTTTTTAAAACTTAAGCACACGTTGCTAAGACACTCCGTCCTCTTTTTTCAGCCCAATTTTTGCGGTGTTGCGTAATGAGTAGCGGATCTTAACGCCGAGCTATGTTTAACCAAAATGAGGAAGATGAAGATAGCAATAATGATTTGGAATCGAACCCACAACTGTAGAATATACAGTCAGACACTATACAGCTGTACCACGTCAGCCAAAAATAATACTTTTAAATTATTACAAGTTTCACATCAGATTCACGGCTTATGGGGTTGTTAGAGAGAAAATGTAGAGTTAAAACACTCTTTTCCTCGTTTTCCGCTTGAATTCGTACACATTTCACTTAGTTCGTTGAATAGCCGTACCCTTTTCCTCCGATGCCCATGACCGACGATGGCCTCTAAAATAATCAAGAATAATAAACTCAATCAAAACCAACAAAATGATCTAGCAGTAACTGTAAAAATAAATTTCCTATGAAAGTTTTAACGAGATTTCGAATTATAATAATATGCAGTAGTAGTTATTTCTAGATCATTTCAACTAACAAATAATCTATTAAATTACCATGACGCTATAGAATGGTCGCTGCTATCCAATATTTTTTTTGCTATTAAAAACGCGAAAAAAACAGAACATAAGACTAGTTGCAATCTGTGCTATTAAAATTTTAATTTTATCATTTGTGTTTGAAGCTATTGCTTTCAAATGTGAATTATTTTAATTATATATTTATAGACAGTTATCTTAAAAATTATAACGTGATTTTTAAGCTATGGTAGTGTCTACTCTAGACGAAGGATATGAAAATAATTCAATTAGGAATCGAACTCAGAACCATCACATGTATAGCCGGTACATCACATGTAGGTACATCATACAGATAGGTACAAAAGCAATTCAAGCATTAAAAAAGTTTTAAATCTCTAATAAATATTGAATACTGTCAGAGATACAATATGTGCGATACACAACCCTCAAATAAAATATTTTACAATAACATTAATCACACAAAATAGAACTATACGGATTCTTCTTCTTCTTGATTTATTAAGTACTTTTCAATAACCAGTCCAAATATGATTCAAATATGTCCAATGAAGATTCAAACCGTAAAAAGTAAAATAACAATAAAATCATTATTTCTACACGTCAGCTCGCACTTATAGTTGTTTTTTATTTTTACTTTTTGTTGCTTCGATGAAAATTAGTGGGTACAATGCCCTCGGCGTGACCACTCTACCCATATAATAATAATCTACAGCCAGTACCAGTTACTATGAAGACGGTTTCAAACTATTGTTTCAGATGTACATAAAAAGTACAGTTCTCATTTCTCGTCATTATTTTATCGCAGCTTTTAGCTTATTTTTTTAAGCTTACAAAAGAAAATAAATCTTTATATAATGTCATACCATTTTAAGAGTAACATAGAAAGAACCTCGAGTTTTTTATTTAGTTAGTTTAACATAGAAAGAAAACAACTTTTTATTTCCGTATAATCAAATCTACAACATAGAATTCTTTATATTCAAAATCTTACTGAAATCTTCTTTCGCGAATTTGAACGTGATGGTTGTGAGTTCGATTTCTACTGGAGGTAATAATTGTTTTGACGCTATTTCATTTCCCTGCCCTCGTAGCCTACCATGTTTTTTTCCGAATACAATGCAAGTCATAACTGCAATGCCGCAAATATTATGTAATATTGCAAAAAATCCTCATTATGACTCTTCATATCGATTTTCATCAACCCTCTTATTTAGATTCAATTTTGAATACTACCCCTTCTTCACGCCCTAACTCATTAGGGGATGGAGTGCCCATTCAGGCTTATAGTAAATTAGTACAGTCTAATGAGTTTGTTCTGACGGAGTATAAATTTGACAGAGCTATTATAAAACTAGACAATATATAATTAAAATTTAATTAAATTTTAAAAAATAATAATTACACAATTATTATTTCTTAAGTGCATACAACATGATATTTAATTTAAATTAATCAAAAAAGTTTTAGGTAATAAAAAGATTACATTTTTAATTAAACTTAACAGAAAATGTTAGACGGTTTCGAAGAGGTACAGGTTCCCTCCAATACGTTCAAATATTTAAACTATTATTCTTTATTAATGTAACATAACTCCTTAAAAAGTGGTATTTAAAATAAAATATATGTATTTAATTAAAGAATTCCTAGCAGTATTTCCTTTAACTTTACTTCAAAGTCTTCTTTAATACACAACGTCCCTCCATTTAGGCATAAAGTTTCAAATAACAGGAATTGTAAGATTGCAACCCTACAAGGGGCTTTCCTGTCACGAGTTCGTATGCAAATATACATACAAAAGATGTATATCTATGATATAATCCATTTACTTCATACTGCCATAAATAAAAAAATATAAACTTTTTCGATAATTAAGGCCAGTCGTTTGACTGTAAGGGTGACAATTTGTGGGTTCGATTCCCGCTCGAGGGAATTCACTCAACACGTAATGCTTACATATTCATAATTACTTTTATTACTTTGAGAACACATTGAAACATGCCAAACTAGATATTATTAATCTAATCTTTGTATATTCAAATGTAATGCTTGTACCTCAGCATATAAATCACGAAAAAAAACCGGGTCAGGTACGAAATGGTACTACCATCATCAATCAAAGTTGAACTACTTATAAATAAATACCTTTGTACCTTAGAAGCTACTATAATTCATATATTTGAAAAGACCAAAATACAGAACAATAAAGGTAGATTGTGGAATGTATTTTTAATCGAAAAACTTTACCTGGCTCGACCCGGTTTGTATGAAAGTAATTAACTTTACGCATTATTTCATAGTTCACGTAATTTTTTGTATGTAGTTTTTTTATTTATTCAAAAGTTTAATGAATAGGTTAAAATATAATATGATGAGGCCAGTTGTGGTGCAGGTACTTGACTAAAATCGCGACAGGTCGTGGGTTCGATTCCCACTTGCGCATTGCGGAAGCATTGCGTAGACTGAATTATATACTCTTCGCAATATCTTACATACATACATACATAGCTTCACGCTTTATCCCTAGCGGGGTAGACAGAGAGAACGGAGCGCCAAACGCTACGGTCCCTACATACCTCTTTCGCTTCGTCTATTGTCATTAACCTTTTCATACATGTTCCTCGGGTCCTCATGCTTTTAACGTGACCTTTCTCCAGTATCTTTATCGCAAATACTTAGAAGATATGACAAAAATACTACTAATTCTATATAGGCGATAATATGTATTGGGGTTAATGTTTTCATTGTCCAACGTCTAATTTGCCGAAGTAACTATATAAACAGCAAAACTAAATAACAGCGTGGGAGTATTTTCCCATTTACAACGTCAGATGGACAAACAATCACCAATTATACTCCCACTTCTTTTGCTTTTTTGGGAAACGTCTGTCGATTCCAATCGATTGCAAATCAATCACTCTAATTAGATCAGTTAAGATACTTTATAGGATAAATGGCCTATTGACTATACACAATTGAATTAACCATTTTAAGATATCTTTACGTATCTTCTTCCTGCGGTATAAAGTTAATAATTTAAACCCAATCCCAAGTTTAATTTTTATATAACTTTTTTAGGACGTCCAGTACAAATGTTACATTCTAATTTGTAGACCATAGAATTCAATATGAAAAAATGATTACTATAAGAGCTTTATCAAAATAATAATAGATATGCCTGGCCTCCAGTCACCACTTGGGGGTGATGGTTATTATATAGAATTCGAGTTAACATATAATTTAGAAGAAGAAGCATAATACTAGCTAGTGTCAATGGGAAGAATTTTCCAACTGGGGTCCGAATTTTTCAACCTTAATCTATATATATAAAAGGACTTGTCCTCACTGACTGAGGTAAGACGCACGCACAGCCGTAACCGCTGATGGTGGAAACGTGGAATTTGGACAGATGTTTACTTTCGTAATCTGGACATCCACTAAGAAGGGATTTTGTAAAATTTATACCCTAAAGGGGTGAAATAGGGGTTGAAAGTTTGTATGGAAAAAAAATTAAATCTGCACCAATTCTTATAAAACTTGAAATTTAGATTTTTAAAAGTATTTAATTGAATACGTGTTTCATCGTTTTCTATAATTCTCCCCCTAAGGGTGCAAATAAGGGGTTGAAAGTTTGTATGGAAAAAATCTTAAATCGCCACCGATTTTTATAAAATTTGATATTTAGAGTTAAAAATATTTAATTGAACATGTGTTTCATGGGTTATTAGAATTCACCCCTAAATACGCAAGAGAAGCTGCGCGCGTCCGCTAGTATAAGAATATGCAGTTTAGTGAAAAATTCTTAATTTTTTTTTTAAGGCTTAGACAAATCTTTTTGTATAAAAGTTTTTCAATTTTCAGTAAAAGAAAGTATTGCCAAATAGTCAGTAATATCAGTAATATCTGTACATCAGACTCCTCCTCCTCCTCCTCCTCCTCCTACGCCCATGAGTAAGCGTTTATTCAAAATAGTTTCTAATAAAAATTACTCTAATTAAAGAAACAAGTGAGGAGCGGACGCAACGCTTGAAATGCTCCA
>HE671443.1:0-11821 GCA_000313835.2 Heliconius melpomene melpomene | reverse complement strand
TTATGTAACGCAAATGCTGCAGCTAGAATGTATCGGAAAAGATACCAAAAAGCTGAACGTCATCCCGATTATCGTGTATTTCGATTTTTCTCTCTTCAACAAAGAAGTAATCCAGCAAGTGTCGTACCATTTCGGAATCCAGATTAAATGCGCCAACTTTTAAAGTTACTTGCAAAAACAGTGTAGTACATTTTTTTATATTACAGTCGGTTAAAGTTGAGTGTAGTAAATATTTTGAATTTAATGTTTGGCAAAAACACCACATTTTATTGAAAACTGATGCAGGTATGTTTAAATCTTAAACTGTAATTCACAGAAGGGTTACTCATGATTACATTACAGAAAAAAAAATGAAGAAAGAGTAATATTTGTAGTCCAGGGACGTGAAAAACCATCACAGGGTGTCGGTTTTTGCGATATTTTTTAAAATCAATATAATATGAAAAATACATGACAAAGATTTTTTTTTATATTTTTCTCATAACTGTCACGACTTGGTCTATCACCTGGTTTCGTTTTATCGTTGGCTCCTGGGACACCCTGTATATGTAATTGACTGAAGATTATAATAAAATTCCATAGTAATACTACTCCCTACTAATATGTCCATTGAACGAACCATAATTATATTCTGCTATTATTCTCAAAGTAAAATTTGTAGGCATACTAATTTTGTTCCTAACAATGTACATAAAAACTGGCTTTTCCAAACATTTACTTCCCTGTCCTATAATTATGAAAATATTTGTGCTTTATCAATAAGTCGATAGGTATCTATGCGTGCACTGAACTCATCAAATATACTAATACAGCTACAATAGTAAGTTAAATAACTGCAGTCGAGTTAAAAATGTATTTTTACAATTATTCACCCTTCAGGATCGATATCGTGAAAATTATTTAGTATGATCGTGATGCTCTTATAATACGTAATGTCTATGGTTTTGACTCTACCTACTTTTTTTTCCATTATGTTCATATAGCAGGGTAGACAAAAGGAACCTAGAGTTAAGACACTCCGTTCTCCACGTATATTGCATGTAGAGGGAAACTCGATATCGCACGCTGTTTTGTTACGGGGAACTTAAAATTAATTTTACCCTTCTCCAAGTAAGAATAGAGCTCACTGCCGTCGTGTTTACAGCAGACGCTGTGCTGCTAAGCCAGGGTGGCCTCAAGCTTCTATTAGATGAACTCAATCTTAGAAAGCTTAAAGTCATCGTTTACCCACTACCGTCACCACAAACATTGATTTTTTTAAGGAACCATTATTAATAATAATGATTTTGCTAACCTTGTATTATTTAAAATTATTTACCCGCTCTTATAAGATAGACTACGGTCAATACAACGTAATATATTACATATACTCAAATATGTTTAACTTATAGAATTACAATTGTCAGCTGATTTAACTAATAATAGAATGTTTATAATTAGACTCGTAAAACATGAAACTTATATTTAAGCGGATATATTTTATTATTTTGTTCAACTCAAGCATATCGGTGAGTAACTCGTGCGTTGCAAATACACATTTATCATTCCACATGAATAAGCTCTTGAGGAGATGCTCTTGGAAGCTCTTAGTATTCACGAATTAAACGATTAAATTAATTCCGCTAACTTCCCAGAGAGAGGAAGAGATAGTATCCCAAATTTCATTTATTTTAGATGGGCAACGCAACTCAACGCCGTGAATTTTTTTAACTGTTACAAAATGATTTATAACTATGTAGAAACTAAGTGTCTAGGTTCTCTTTGTTTTGTCCGCTAATAGCTGAAGATGTGTGAAGGTAAAAAATATCTGGATATTGTACAGTGTTATCGACCTCAGAGACCAGCCGGTCCCTGTTCCAGGCACAACATTCTCTGCTTCCAACTTTATTAATAAAATTAATTGATTTTATCGTTCTTACCTTTCCGCTTTTAGTCATTAAATAAATTAATAAAGTATTTTTAACAGCACTTCATGAAGAGAGGTGTATTTTTCAATAGAATCGCCTTGCCCATCTATAAAAATTCATGAAAATATAATTCAATTTATATATCCTTAACATTCTAATATATTCGTAGGCATTAACATAAAAGACTGAAACTACGTGACATGTCACAGTAATTTGAAAGTGTACGTCTCGTAAATTCCACAATAACCTCAATTATAGGTTGTTTTTTGTAGGGGCCTGGGGGAAACGACCTCCATACGAAATGGAGAGCGTGACAAAAAAACTATAAACGCTTTTTATTTGTTCCTTTTGAGCTTTTTTTTTATTTGAAAATATTTGGTTATTACATTTCTTACTAATTTTCTTTTTCCACTTAAATATATTTGATGATAGTTTTAATCTTTTTTTTTGAACATGCAGCCGAAGCTATAGTTTGAAGATAGTTTAACGTAAACTTGTCTTTTACAGAGGGAATGTATCTCAGTCCACATTGGCCAAGCTGGTGTCCAGATCGGTAATGCCTGCTGGGAGTTGTACTGCCTGGAGCATGGAATCCAGCCTGATGGCCACATGCCCTCAGACAAGACCCTAGGGGGAGGAGATGATTCGTTCAACACCTTCTTCAGTGAAACTGGTGCTGGGAAGCATGTTCCTAGAGCAGTTTTCGTTGATTTGGAACCTACTGTCGTTGGTTAGTATTTAAATTTAATAATGTTGTAAATACTGAATGACCATATAGTGAAAATATTTAGATATTTCAGGTTTTTTTTTTTAATAAAAAGATACAATATATAAAAGTAATAGATATGCTAAAAAAGGCAGGAAAATAATCTTATTTAATGCAATGGTAGAAAAGAACAGTTAAATAACATTTAAATTCACTTAGATATTTTTTTTTTCTTTCATAGCATACCAATTTAGTACTATATATATATAGGAAGTAGTACGAAACCTAAAGCAATAGATGTTATTTTAAACTCAAGAGGCAACTGCAGCTTACGATTAAATTCAAAGGCACGGGAATTAAATCAGACAAAAAACCTACGCGCAAATTATCTTCTTAGGCTCATTTTGTACTTGCAACTTTAAGTGATTGATTACTACGTTTTTTTCTTCTATCCCGTACAAAGCAGCTAAGACAGAGAAAACTTAGTGGTTGTCTTGAGTGTTGCAATTCAACGCCGCGCTATGTCTTGAACAGAAAATTAAAATAATTAATTCACACAAATGGTAATCCAACCCACAGAGTTATAAAATAATGAAGCTAATTTAATAATTGAATATATTATTTTATATTGTTATATAAAATCCTTTAATGTACCTCTCTTAAAATAATGCATGCACTCAGTGTGCAATGATCCTAAAAGCACAAAATCTCGTCGAGACGTCCGGCGTTCATCGAACCCACTGCCTCTGCCGCCCGTTATTACCGCACCGTGTCATTACGTACAATCCGCGCGGAAAGCTTATCTCCATCCTGAAGTATTAAATGTGAAATATAACATGAAATCCGTTTATAATGAAAAAGTTATTAAGATTTTTAAGTTTAAGTAATAAAAGATTTATTATCTTTGTGTTACACTTGCTTCTTAGATTTGAATCTGCAACTGTGGGCAGTGTGTGATACTAATAAGACATATCTATATCAATAGAACTTGACGTAGAAGTTAATTCGAATGTAATTCTATTATATTTAAATATAATTCGAAAACAGATAGAAAATAAAATTTCTTTTCTAAAGTCACTTACTCTATAACATACTTTTTTTATTATCACATAAGTAGTTATAAAAAAATTGCAATGGTTTTTTCTACTCCATAAAATGCTAAAGTTGCGAAACAATAAAAAAATACAACTAGTCTCTTAAATAATATAATTATAATTTACAATTTAGCAACCACTAAATAGTTAATCAAATTAGTTTTTAAAATATTAACATAATATGCATCTATAGCATTTGTTTGGTTGAATGAACTAATCTAAAGAACTGCTGATTTCAATTGTTTTCTTTTTATTTTGAATTGCCCATGAATTGAAGGTTATAAGTTATATTACATCACGTTAATACTTATGAAGTCACAGAAAAAGAAAAAGATCTTTACACGAAAATATCAGTTCTAAGCTAAATCTCTAAGATTAAGTTCAATAATACACAACTATTTACAATTTCCTTTAAAGCGTACAGGTGAAGCTAAAAGCTAGTCATCTATAAAGTTGCGAACAAACACCGGTATGTGAAAAATGTTATACATATTTGCATAGTTAGAAATCCAAGACGACACGCTCCGATACGGTCGATTCGCCCATCCCTAGAGATGGTCACACATGAATAACATTACTGCCTAACAGAAAAATAGGAAAATATTTTTTTTAGTCAAAGTAAGCCTAGGATTAACAGCAGAGCCTCTGATTCTAAACGTGAAGAATTTGGTTTCGATTCTTACTCCAGGGAATTAATTACTTCTATTTTCTTGCTATGATAAGTATTGGCGTTGAGTTTCGCTACTCAATATGCAATGTCTCGAAAATTGGGCGATGAGAGAGACGGAATGTTTTAACACTAGGTTCCCTCTGCCTATCCTTCTATGCGTGACGAAGTATAAAGCTGTAGAAAGTATTTAAAAAAAATAAACTAAATTACTTAACAATATAGCAATGACTTAAATAATCAATTAGTAAATGAAAATATTAAAACATAACCAAGAATAATATACACACGCAAGTCTGTCAACACAAGTAGGTGCACTCGTGTCAGCAGGAAGCCATTAGGCTGCAGTTAGGGTGACGTCTGCCTGCGTCTGTTCGAAACGAGCAAAACAAGCCAAGTTCTGTATTCATTAGTGGATGTCAAGTGCTCTAATTGAACCAGAGTTAGTGAAGCTCGCCCTTCGTGATTGATAGAAATTATATTTGTTATATCTAAAAATTGCTTTTAAATATATTGGTTCTTTTGCGTTTTGGTTAATCCTCTGAGTTTTTACAACTCAGAGACATATTGCGTTAAATGGCAGAGTTTAGCGCCGCACTATGATTGATGTAATAGACTAAAAATCCTTTAAAATATACTTATTTACACACATTTACATTTTTGAATAATTGTTGTTCTAGATTATTATTATTTTATTTATATTAATCATCAAAATTATTTCCAGATGAAGTACGCACGGGCACGTATCGGCAGCTGTTTCATCCAGAACAACTTATCACTGGCAAAGAGGATGCGGCGAACAACTACGCGCGCGGACACTACACCATCGGCAAAGAGATCGTCGATGTCGTCCTCGATAGGCTCAGGAAGTTAGCTGACCAGTGCACTGGTCTCCAGGTGAGAGGATAAACAGTTTTATCCTTTTTCCGTATAACACAGTATGCAGAAGAAACCTGGAGTACCTACATTTCGTTCTACATTTTATGCCCAATTTTTGAGTTGGAAATTGATCGAAGTATCTTTTTTAATACATTCAAAAATAATAATTTATCTGACAGGGTTTCCTGGT
Organism: Heliconius melpomene melpomene; assembly: GCA_000313835.2. NCBI lineage: Eukaryota > Metazoa > Arthropoda > Insecta > Lepidoptera > Nymphalidae > Heliconius > Heliconius melpomene. Next base: position 6,378 of record HE671443.1, on the reverse strand, counting down.
GTTCCATTCATTCGGCGGCGGTACCGGTTCCGGTTTTACCTCCTTATTGATGGAGAGTCTCTCCGTCGACTACGGCAAGAAGTCAAAACTCGAGTTCTCCATCTATCCTGCTCCTCAAGTAAGTTGAACTTTTTCAATTGTATGTGATAATTGTAATGATTCGGCAAATACATAATCTGTAACATCTAAATATTAGTTATTATCTTCTTTGAGTGCCACAAGTATTAAAAATAATGTATAATGAGCATTCATTATATCCTTAAACGTCAATAAAACCTTTTTCTACCTTGACGAAAGACCCGACCGACCCGACTGACCCGACAACCCTACCAGGGTTGCAGGTGTCATTCACATTTCCTCGAATCCGGATCGAACCCGCAACTATCACGCTTACATTCAGTCGCTATGACACTAGGCTACAAAGGACAGAAGATTGGAATATATTTTAAAACATTACTATAACTATATACATTATTTGATTAAACATAGGTATCAACAGCAGTAGTAGAGCCCTACAACTCCATCCTGACCACGCACACCACGCTCGAGCACTCTGACTGCGCGTTCATGGTCGACAACGAGGCCATCTACGACATCTGCCGCAGGAACTTGGACATAGAACGTCCTACTTACACCAATCTTAATAGGCTTATTGGACAAGTAAGTAATATAACATTTTATGATATTTTTAATTGAATAGGAAACCATGTTGAAATTTTCCATCTTCTATTATTATTTTAATCTATAATGATATTTTTAGTCAATCAAATAAGCAGTTTAAAAAACACAGGTATTGCTTTAATGTAATATTAGGTAATTATATATATTATTTAATTTTTCTATTTATAATATACAGATGGATAAAGAGTACCCTGGATTTATTATAACTGCTGTTTTACATTTTCTACCAATTACTCATATACCATGAAGAGTACAAATGAAGAGTTTATTTGGTTGCTATACCTCAGGAACTACACGTCCTAATTAAAAATGTGTACTTAATACCCACCGTTTTGTTAATCTTATTTAAGCTTGGGGACGAAGTCAAAGAAAAAAGTTAGTTGAATATAAAATTTATGTTCAATATCTGCAATAATGCTGTCATTATTTTCTTTCAGATCGTCTCCTCCATAACCGCGTCTCTCCGTTTCGACGGCGCGCTCAACGTGGACCTCACAGAGTTCCAGACCAATTTGGTGCCGTACCCGCGCATCCACTTCCCGTTAGCGACGTACGCGCCCGTCATCTCCGCGGAGAAGGCCTACCACGAGCAACTTACCGTTGCTGAGATCACTAACGCCTGCTTTGAACCCGCTAATCAGGTATGTTAATTGTTATTTTATAGAAATGTGTTTAATGACTAAACTTACTTGTATATAATACTATTTTTTAATGGCTTGATTTTTCGCTGACAAGCGCAAATAAAAAAAATGTATAGATTTCTTGGTAATTTGCGGTTACAATGCACTATGACAAGCGCACTGCGGGAACAGTAATATCATTTAGCGACAAGTACTGGCGCGCGGCCGACTTGCGGTTAGAGCTGACTGTTTTACTAGTGGTACTTTAATTCTACTGCTAAGCTAGACTTCGCAAGTCTACTCAACGGTGAATAGTGTTATTGACCTAGTTTAAGTGGTATAGCTTTTTTTGAATAAATAAAGAAATTTCAAAATCTAAATCACTTATTTTATTATATCAAAGGTAGCAAAGCTATATAAGTAAAGAATTTTACTTCAGATTTTTAATATTTGAAAAAAATATATTTGAGTAGGTATGTAGTATTTCATATTTTTAATTCGAAAAAAAACACATTAACAAAATTTCTATTTGGTCTAAGTCAACTCAATCAATTCAAAATGACTTAAAAATTTGACGCACATATCTACTCCTTGGTTTTCTCGTCCATTCAGAAACTATGTAAATACTATCAACTATGCTATGTGCTTAAAGTCCGAAGCCTTCTACTTTAATAGCCATATGTTATAAACATTACCTCAAATATTAGTTGAAATCACAACTATTTTAATTATTCGAGCATATCCTTACTGCGTCACAAATGCCATAAACCTACACTATAAACATAATTATCTTTTTTTTCCAGATGGTGAAGTGTGACCCACGCCATGGTAAATACATGGCATGCTGCATGTTATACAGGTAATTATATATTTTTGCTTATTTTTTACGACTTTCTCCCACTGTATCTATCTAGTCTAGCATTTACATTATTATTAAAATATTAAATAAAATATCGATAGAGTTCGGAGTTTTCAAAATGAAATGTAATTGAAATAATTTTATAAACAGCTTTACGTTGTTTCTTTGCGCTGGGTATCTACCCATTCTTCTATCTAGAAGGAACCAAATTTTAAGACATTCCGTTCTCCATTTTCTGGCTAATTTTCGTGCCATTTCGTGTGAAAAGGGAAGTAATTAAAATATAAACATTCTTCCGAGTGCAGACTGAGCAACAATAGCCTCGTATAATTTTATAATAATAATCAATTTCTCTAATCAAAATTCGAGATACAATTACGTAATTTTAATGTACCTACAGAGGCGACGTGGTGCCAAAAGACGTGAACGCTGCCATCGCTACCATCAAGACGAAGAGGACTATCCAGTTCGTGGATTGGTGTCCAACAGGATTTAAGGTAAATATCGTGCCCCACTTTAGATTTAACTTCATTTTTCTTTCTTCTTATACCTTTTTACTCGAAGAGATGATTTATCGAATGAATTATATGTTTAAAATTTTCTATTACTAATAATTCATATGTTTTTATTACTTTAACCAGGTGGGCATCAACTACCAGCCTCCCACAGTGGTGCCCGGCGGTGACCTCGCCAAGGTGCAGCGCGCGGTGTGCATGTTGTCCAACACTACAGCTATTGCTGAGGCTTGGGCTAGGTATGAATATTTTCTTAAATTTATTATATACCAGACTCGTATGACAGAGTACCTAATATACGAAAAAAAATCGTGATATTTTTTATTTATTTTTGCGTTCTAGCCAAATGACGAGAATAAAATAAGCCGTGTAGGCTTGTTTATCTAAATTTATTTATGAGATAAAGAGAAGGTAGGGACTACGGTAGGGTACCTAGTACTTTTTCATAAAAATCAACTTTAATGTAGCTTAAGTGTCTTTATTTATTTAAATAAGCGACATGGCTAGGACCCAAGGCGTCAATTTATCACGACTACATCAAATAAATATTTAAAAAAAATGTCCTTCTTTACTATTACTATTAATACTTAGAAAATAAACTCTTATATTAATTTCTCAGACTCGACCACAAGTTTGACTTGATGTATGCAAAACGCGCTTTCGTGCACTGGTACGTAGGAGAAGGCATGGAGGAAGGCGAGTTCTCTGAAGCCCGCGAGGATTTAGCTGCTTTGGAAAAAGACTATGAAGAAGTCGGAGTTGACTCCACTGAGGGAGAACTCGACGAAGAAAATGAATACTAAACAAATCAAATATTAAATAACCTTCCCTCGATGACATAACAATAACTACCATTTTGGTAGAATATAGTAGATTTTGGTAGTTTTATAATATATCTCTCATATTAATTTAACAATGTAATTTAGACTTTCATACAGTGATTTTACACTATTTTTTAAGTTGAATAACTAGTTTTAAGGAAAATTGTGAGCTTGACTGAAAGTAAGAATGCTTATTAACAGTATAAACTTTTGAAATACAATTTCCAAGGAGAAATAAAAAGTTTATATATATGTGGCGTGAGTAGTAGATTCGCAATGCGCATTTATTAATTATAAAAAAATCGTGATAATATAATTTAATTTTGTATTTGAGATTCTTTTATATTTTTATTAATTAAGCTAACTTATAAATATATATATTATAATTATTATGCTTCTTACAAGCATTATGTATGGATGATAATTTATTTGAATGCACAATAAAAAACTTTTACACTTAAACACTTCTTTTATTTTTGACAAAACATTCGGAAACACATAAAAATACACTAAACAAAAATTAAATTGTTAAAAAATATATTTTTAACTGGCAATACAATGATAAAAATAATAAATTTATTATAAAATATGAATATATAGGTAGGATATGAACATTTTATTAAAATCAGGTGTAAATTCGTTTTTTTATATATATGAGATCCTCCTATTATAGGAATTTTACAAAATGCTTTTATACCTTGTACTTAAAAATGTTATATTTTTATCTATACTACAGATAATATATTGTTATTTTTATTTCACGCTTTATCCTGCATATAACCAGTAGGTAGAGAGGATTGCAAGATTATTTATTGCAAATATAATTATATATAAATAACTGGCATTAATTATTAATAACAACTCTTTTTCTAATCTAATGGTTAAAATTTAAATTGTAATAGCTTTACATATATTATAAATATTATGTACAAATTCCACAGGGTGGAGTAAAAAACACCGGCATATTAAATATTATTTTTTTTTTTAAAAAGTTATGTCATTAATAGTTTTAATTTCTACATATTTTATATAATTTGTAACATTCATTTAATATGTAAATTACATACATATATAAGATTTTCTTAGTTTCACACTGTACGGGCGAGACACAGAGCAGGGTAGGCAGAGGTAATCCGGGAACCCAGTTTTAAGACACTCCGTTGCCATTAATACACTTCCATTCTCCACTTTCTGCCTAATTCTGAGGCATTCCGTGTTGAGTGGCGGAACTCAATGCCGCGTTATATTTCCTTACCAGAGCGAGAAAATATAAATATTGTGCGAGGGGAAATCAAACCCACAACCGTCACGTTTACAGTCACACCCTTACTGTACCTATGTATCTTATGTTTTTTATAGTTATGTAAAAACACATATAACATTTTACATAATATATAGAATATATTTCATTATTATATTCTTGTTAAGCTAAACAATATAAATACGCTTTCTCTTAATTATTAATTTATTACACGATTAACGATATGATTAAATTGATTGTCTGTGAGTTTGTCTAATTTTAAGTAATGTTAATATATGTAAAAGTATCCACCTAATGCTAACCAACTGACTTTAGTAAATAAAATAGTTAATAAAAAAAATTACTTTAAAGAAAATAATGCGGTGTGAAATGTCAGTCATAAATATAATAGATACCAAACACTATTCTCATATATTGTTGTGATGTGGAATTTAAAAAAATACATTTAAAATAAATTTTTAAAGTTCTTAATTTCGCTAAAAAATTATAATTCAAAATCTTTTTATTTTTATGTTGGATCACTTTCTTTCCTAGCGATGTTACCACAATATTTTTTACATGTAAAATTGTATTAAATGTATAAAATTTCGCCCCTAAAAATCTTTGATATTATTACAAAGTTTAAACAATTTAAGCATATCATTACAAGAAACATCTTTGTTTTTAAAATATGTAAAAATGTTAAAATATTTTCATAAACTGTTAATGGTCGAAACGTTTAAAAAAAAGTATATTAACTATTCAGTCTATTTTTTTAAAAGATTAACTGATTTATTAAGTACTGATTTCTGCAATATATTGTACACATAAAAAAATAAGGTTGTTACAAACTTAATTTACGTAAAATACATAGTTTTAAAGTTATATAATCATTTTAATTTTTTCTATCATAGTTATAACCACAAATCGGCTTCACGCTGTATCCGGCACACAGCAGTGATGGCAGAGGGAACTTAGTGTTAAGACACACCATTTCCCGCTTTCCGCCGACTTCTGGAGCCTTTGCTTATTGACTGGCAAAACTCAACGCCGCGCTTTGCCTTGACACTAGAGCGAAGAAACGAAAATATAAATTCAAATAAATATTTCATTTGCCTCTGCGTCATGACTTCTTTACAGTCAGACGCTGTACCAATGCACCTCTACAGTTTTAATATTCAGTAAATTCTTATTTATTTTTCATACAGAAAAATATTCTATAAGATAAATAAAAAAAATATTATAATTTAACAAAATGGAAAGGCTACACACTTCACCACTTATTTAAAAAATAATATTTTTAATAATTTTATAAAATAATGCATTGGTCTTGAGGTATAATAGCGAATATATTTCTATTTAAACACTTTAAAAATATTTAAATATTTCAAGACATGAACCTGCTCTAAACAATCAAACATTTACATTATGTTACACCATTTATAGAGTTAATTTAGTTTGTTATACAATTAAAAATAAGGTATATTTCATATAATAATCAACACTTATTACAAAATAGTGTATACACAAGTACTCTAAAGCTTCTCTATTAATTACTGACTAGTCATGTTTATACTTATTATTGGCTGGAGTCACTGGAGTCACTTTTGTAACAGGGGTTGAAAGGGTTTCTAGGGGGTTC
>HE671442.1:43506-62190 GCA_000313835.2 Heliconius melpomene melpomene | reverse complement strand
CCTCATTACATTTAAAAAGTCTAAAAAATGTCAGCAAAAAATTATTTGAGGATTTGGCTGCACCACTACATGATAGGATGACCCAATGTGTTTATACAAAAGAGAATCTGCCACGTCAAAGCTTTAATGAAGGGCTGCCAAGAGATTTGGAACCCTGGTTTGTGGTACCTTTACAATCAGAAGGAATGGTGGCCATGGAGAGGGTTAATAAAAAATTAGGTAATATTTTATTCATTATTCTATCACTTCTCTTATTCCCTGCATTATAGCAAAGTGCTATACTTTTAGCACTAATAGAGTTAATCAAAAATTGAGTTAAATGAATAGATTTTTTGAGCCTCTATGTATTCATATTTGTTGGCTAATTTTATACTGTATTTCTCATATAACATATACTATTTTCTTTCTCCAGTGGTCAGTGTTATTTATTATAGAATATTACATGTAAGAATGTATTTATTAATAGCAAATGATTTATTTGACTCTGATATTAATTAACTATATTGTAATTTTATAACTTAATATATCTTTAGGCTTGGCTTTTGATTCATGGGATATGGAGTTTTACATGGATTTATTTGTTAATAAACTGAAGCGGGATCCTACAAGTGTTGAATTATTCGATCTGGCACAAAGTAATAGTGAGCATTCAAGACATTGGTTCTTTAAGGTAAAGTAAAAATTATATTATATAATAAATAAATATAATACTTTAAGAAATTGTTATCCTCAATGACAGATATTTTAAAATATTATAATAATAATTGATTTTAGGGTTAAAATAATTTTAGATGGCCAAGAAATAAACGAGTCCCTAATTGACATGGTTGCTTCAACACAAACAACTTCTAATGATAATAATGTTATTAAATTTGGTGATAACAGCAGGTACATGATTTCCATATTCATATTTCTAAAGTATTCAGAATTAGTAAAAGACAACAATCATAATTAACAATGTTTCCTTTCAGTGCAATAAAAGGTTTTAAGCATACAAAACTTAAGCCAAGCAACATAAAAGTGCCATCTCAGATGATTGAAGAAATTACTGAATCTGATATAATATTTACTGCTGAAACTCATAACATGCCCACAGCTGTAGCACCATTCAGTGGTGCTACAACAGGAACTGGTGGCCGTATAAGGGATGTCCAGGGTGTTGGTCGCGGTGGCCACACAGTTGGTGGTACTGCGGGATACAGTGTCGGCAACCTTAATATTCCAGGTTAGTTTTTAAATGAGTGTTATAACTTAAAGTATGCATAAGAATATTCTATTTACTCTTACTAAACTGGTAGGTAGGTAGGTAGCATTTTATTTTTTATTTCATTAACTATGGTCCATACTTTTTGATAGCAAACAAGTGTATAATATACTTAATTAAAATTATTATTTATATTACATATATATAAACTTATAGATGGCTCTTATTGAATATATTAATTGCATAATGTTTATCACAGGTTATAATTTACCTTGGGAAGACAAAAACTGGCAATATCCAAACAATTTTGCCAGCCCACTTCAAATAATCATAGATGCCAGTAATGGAGCCTCAGATTATGGTAATAAGTTTGGAGAACCAGTCATTACAGGTATGTTAAAAGAAAATATTTGCTCTATTATGCAAAAAAGTTATCTGTGAATGATTATGATTTATATAGAATTGGGATCGTTATAAGTATTGTAATATTAAAAAAAATATATAATTGTCCATCAAAGATATACAAAAAATATGTTTTTGTAGAAAGACAGAGGTTTTGATAATTATAAATAATAATTTAAAAATTTAATATGATTACAATTTTACTAAAAGATTATTTTTGCCACCTTTGCAAATAGTATTTATTATATGTATGAGAATTAAATTAGATTTAATTTAATTTTTTTAACAGGTTTTGTACAATCATATGGTCTCAAGAATGCTGATAATGTGAGAGAGGAATTTGTCAAGCCAATTATGTTCAGCGGTGGAATTGGATATATGCCTCACAGTATGATTAAAAAGAACAAACCCAGTGAAGGTACTATATTAGCACACATAATAGCTTCACTGAATCTAAACATAAAATTGAATTTGATTGAATATAATTTCATTTCATAACCAGTTCTTTCAAGTTCATATAGTTATTTACAAAATACTAAAAGCCTAATTATGAGCCTACTACAATTATTATCGAGGCCATCATAGCACAGGGACACAAGGGAGTGACTGTTTTTATACCAATCTATCCGGGCAGTAGCTACTGCACAGATATATTGGTATAAAACATAATAACATAAAAAAGATATTTTAATTTTTTAAAACTATTCTAATATTACTTTTTTAGAAAACATAAAAAAATGATCGTAACGATATTTGTATGTTTTCTACTTTTACTTCCCTTGTTTCCTCATGTAGTATGTCATGCGCATGTACTCGTACATGTATCAAATTTATTAGACACCTCTTTAATAGAGCTATTGTTTATGTAAAAAAAAAACAGAAGAACGTTAGCAGTAATTGTAGCGATATTTATGAGATTCTTACATGAACTGTGAGTCCGTTATGGCGCAGCGGCACAGTGTCTGATCGTAAGTACGACAGTCGTCGGTTCGATTCTATTCGAGGGAATTAATTATTTTCATTTTGCTTTGTCGCTTTGATAAATGTAATTTAGATGAAAACATTTTTTTAAATAAAAAACTAATTCTCTATTTGTTTATTTAGGTATGTTACTAGTAAAAGTTGGTGGTCCCGTTTACCGTATCGGTGTAGGTGGAGGCGCAGCATCATCCGTGGCCGTACAAGGGGATGATTCTAGAGACAACGCACTTGACTTTGGAGCTGTTCAAAGAGGTATACAGCTTTATTTTATTATAAAAAAAATATAAATAAATTTAAGGCCATGTTGCAGGGGCACAAGCGTGCGACTTTAAAATCGACGGTTGTGGGTTTGACTATTTGTTTCCCACTCGGAAAAAATAAATGTTAAATATTTTCATTCACTCACTTACTCACTCTCTGACTTCACTCTAGTAAAGTGGCACAAAACGCGGCGTTGAGTTTCGCCACTCAACATGCAATCCGACGGAAATTGAGAAATGGAGAATCTTAACACCAGGTTTTCAGGTTCCCTATGACGTATAAATAGGGGCATTTACTATACAATATGAAATGTATTTTCATAAAAATTAAGAAAACGCTCATAAAATAACAAAAAAATATGAATACAGAGTCAAGCCAATATTAGATGTTTAATGTTCGTATAATTTATATGAAACAAGCAAATTGTAATATTTTTGTTTGTATAGGTGACGCTGAAATGGGCAACCGCTTGAATAGGGTTGTTAGGGCGTGTTTAGAATCAGATCTTAATCCAATTGAATGTAAGTAATTTTTTTTTATTTATATGTAAAATATTAATAAATTATAATCATGAAATTTTACAATATTACTGTTTAAATATATAAAATTATTTTTACAGCCATCCACGACCAAGGTGCAGGTGGTAACGGCAATGTACTAAAAGAGCTTGTCGAACCTGAGGGAGCAGTTGTCTTCACTAAGGAGTTCCAATTGGGAGATCCAACTATCACAACTTTAGAACTATGGGGGGCTGAATACCAGGAAAATGATGCATTGCTATGTTCTAAAGAGAATAGGAATATTCTGGAAGGTTAGTATAGTTATGATTGTTTTGTTATATTTAAAGCAATTCTGTTATATTTATATAATTTTCATTTCCTTGCTCTGGTAGATAGTGAGGTGTTTATTAAGTAATCTTAATCATATTAATATAACACGATATTCCTATTTCTTCAGAAATTTGTCGCCGTGAGAGATGCCCGGTATCATTTGTAGGTGAAGTAACAGGAGATGGATTCATGAGTTTAATAGAAGATAGTTATAAAGATTCTTACTTAAGCAGATCTGATAGATTAAAACCCGACGTCCAGTCAAAGTTACCTTATGATTTACATTTAGAAGCGGTACTTGGTAAGTTGGTTTTAACTTATTTATAAGAAAATGGGCATTTACAAAATTTTAGTTAATTTATTAGTTATAGGATATAGTTAACATTACAAAAAAGGGTGATTCTCTATTGGAAAAATACTCAATACTAAATACTATATTTGACTAGTTCCAATTAATTAAGTAGCTTATCTGAAGATGCTTTTTAAATATTGTAGTTTTCTGTTACTAAAAAGATTGTAATAAGGCAGATAATAAAAATATTATTTACCTATCTGGTGTAATCCTATAATTATGAAATTTTCTTATATATGTAGTTTTAGTAATATTTTATTACAGGTAATATGCCACGGAAAACATTTGACTTTAAATTGGACAAACGAACTAAATTGCCCTTGTCGCTGCCCAGCAATGTTACTGTAGAAAATGCATTAGATAGAGTTTTGAGACTTGTTAATGTTGCCAGCAAGAGATATTTGACAAACAAGGTAATTGCTTTTTTAATTATAGTATAAGTTACTAGTGTGTCTGGTAGATAATGTGTATGTGTGTATTATATTTAGCTTAGTAGGTACAAAATAAAAAAAATACTTTATATTTTAGTCTTATTCATATTTCGAGGATTATAAACCATTCCATTTAAAAAACTGGAACAACTTAATTAGCGGTTCCTAATTCAGAATTTTTGAATGGAATGTCACTGTGAAATAATATACATTTAAAAAATATATTGCAAGATTGTATGATTATTATAGCAAATTTTTGAATCGTTTCTCAATATGTTGCACAATTTTGACATAATTAACGCAAATATTTTTTTATCTTTGTTTTTACTTTCACGCATCTCCCGTATGACTTGGCTACCCTTAATAGAGGTATGTATAATGTCATTGGTTCTTCAGTTTTTTCTGACTAAGGTTTGCGTAATCAGATACTCCATTTGTCTTAAAACAACGATTTCATGTATCTTGTCAAGTTTAGTGGTCTTATAATAATGCATAAGGTCACGATACAAGTCACTCGCAATTTTGTGGTCGTTGACGTCTTATAATATGAGTTGAATAATATATATAATTTTTAGCTTCACATATCTCGTTTACAGCATCGTAGGTAGAGAGGAAACTAGTGTTAAGGCACTTGTTCTACACGCACTACTAAATTTTCGAGACATTGCGTGTTGTCCGCTTGAACTCAACGCTGAGCTTTGCGTCGGTACTGGTACCAGAGCGACGACAATAAAAATATTTCATTTCCCCGAGTTTGATCGAGTCCACAACCATACAACTAGGTTACAACCTGACGCTGTGCCTGTCACAATATATTGTTTTCCACAGGTAGACCGTTGCGTCTCGGGTCTAGTGGCCCAACAGCAATGCGTGGGGCCACTACACACGCCACTGGCGGACTGCGCCGTTATTGCCCTTTCATTCCACGAGCTGGTAGGCTCCGCGACGTCCATAGGCACGCAAAATGTTAAGGGACTATTGGATCCTGAGGCAGGAGCGAGATTGTCGTTGGGTGAAGCGTTGACTAATTTGGTGAGTTTTGTTGTTTATATAATTGTAATAGCGATTTAAGTATTTTTTTTGATGTATTATTTTTTGTTTTTTTTAGCTTCACGCTAGTAGGGTAGGCAGAGGGAACCTAGTGTTAAGACACTTCCGTTCCTCACTTTCTACCAAAGATGTATTGCGTTTTGAATGGTGGAACTTAAAACCGCGCTGAAAATATTACCTACATATTTCAATGCCCCGAATTTAAATCGAACCCACAACTTTCGCATTTACAGTCGCATGCTTATGTCCCTGCACCACGACATACTGAAATTTTATTTTATTAGAAATATTACAAAACAGATACTTAATTATGATTTTAAACATTTATAATTTAATTAATAATGTTAGTGAAACAACAATTATGTATTCTGAAAAAAAACCTGACACTGTGATTGCTTAAAGATAAAAAAGAAATAAGGTGACAGGTTATCTAGTTTCTGATGATGTAAATTTATAATAATAGTCTGTAATAATTTACATTGTTACGTAGCTTTAAAAAGTTAATGTTATGTCATATGCATAAATAATATTTTAAATATTAGACATGTTTGAAACCTATATTAAAATAATCTAAGAATAGGTAAACGGAATTGGCTGAAATTTGGCTTGGAACACTAAGTTCCCAAGTTCCCTCTGCCCTATGTGAAGGGATACAGCGTGAAGCTAAAAAAATCTAAGAAAAAGAAATTAAAATATCTATTTAAAACCTACTTAGCGTGTATTTTTTATTAATTAAGTGATTATTAAAAAGTAAAGGTCTAAAGGAAAATTATATTCATGTGATATTAAGTTTGATATTTGCACATTGTTAAATTGTGATGATCATAAATTATTGTTCATCGTCAATTATGGCGTATGTTCATAAATAATGTATTATCTACTCTCATCATTATCTTTCTGTCGAACATATTTCTAATGTTTGTATCTCAAATATAATATATATTTTTTAAATTATATAAAATTTACGAAAAATATTGAAAATTATAAAAAAAAATTTCAAACATTAAACTAGGTTCAGTCCGTCACACATCACGCAATTTTTCGTAAATTGGGTGGTGCGTGGGGAAGTGTCTTAACATTAGGTCCCTTGCGTACCCTGTTCATTCATAACGTAATCGTACAGGTATTCGCCGGTATAACTGAGTTGCCGGACGTGAAGTGCTCGGGCAACTGGATGTGGGCGGGCAAGACGGGCGCGGAGGGCGCGGCGCTGGTGGCGGCGTGCGGCGCGCTGTGTGCCGCCATGCGCCGCCTCGGCGTCGCCGTGGACGGCGGCAAGGACTCGCTTTCCATGTGCGCCAACGTGGCAGGCACGCCTGGTTAGTGTACTTTTGTTTTGTTTGTTTAACCGTCGAGACTTAACAGATTTCAGCAATCAGAATTTCCTGTACAAATGAGACATTTGGTGCGTTTATTTAAAAAAATATACACGTAAGCATGTGGTTTTGTTGACGAGACAACTATAATATTAAATGTATAATTGTATAATTGAAAATTTGAATAAATGAAAACATTACATTGGTTCCTTGAAATCCTTGCTAACCAGTTTTTATTATATATCAAAATTATTCTCATTCAGCTATTTTATTTTTTTATATTACAGTTAAGTCACCGGGGACTCTAGTGATATCAACATATGCCCCTTGCCCTGATATTACTGTGAAGATTGAACCGGCATTGCTTGAAGAAGGCTCAGCCCTTATTCACGTACCAGTTTGTCCAGGAAAATACAGGTATTTTATACTAATTTTAAAACATTGTAATTTTATCCCCTGACGAAAACATAGGGGTGTTATAAGTTTTATGTGTCTGAATATATGTGTATCTGTCTGTATGTCTGTGGCATCGTACCTTCCAAACGGACGAAGAGATGAAATCGGTTGATTTGGATTTGGCTATGAGTCAAGAAAATATGTTCAGCCAATTGAATATTATCATTTTTTCTAGTTATTTGTTTACTTATAACTAACTTTTAGTGTGGAAGGTTTTTTTATATGTAAATTATATTTCCTTATAATAAAAAAAATCGGTGATTATAAAAATGTCTTTAATGTATTTTTATAAAAGGGTTGGTGGAACATCTTTAGCGCAATGCTACAACCAGCTTGGAGACAATCCACCTGACTTGGATGACCCTGATGTACTTAAAGCTTTGTTCAACGTCACACAAAAGCTTCTTAAGGGTAAGCATTATCTTCGGCTTAGAGTGGAAACTTTCTAAACGTTTAGACAAGAGACAAGACAAATTTCTAAAAAAGTATACGTTTATTATAAGAAAGTATTTACAATTTCAAAATTTTGATTTTTATTCTCTGCTATATGAAATAACAAGGTATTTTTTTACAATTTTGAGTACATAACAAAAAAAACCGTATTTATTAGGTTTACACCCTAAAGCCGACGTTATGTATTTTAAAGTTTCTATATTCTGAAAGAAAAAAATCAGTAATCTAAATTAAAAACTATTAATATAAGTTTTAATCATAGTAGACTAGTATCAGAGGAGTATTAAAATATTTATATTAATATATAGTATTTACATATGATTACATTAAAAATACATCTTTTTTCAATTTTATAAACAATCTATTTTGTTATAGACAAAAAACTTCTCTCTGGTCACGATGTAAGCGAAGGAGGCTTTATAACTACAGCTCTAGAAATGGGTATAGGCGGTTTACGGGGACTCGAATTAGACTTGCAAGTTGAAAACAATGTATCCGCCATTGAAGCGCTATTTAATGAAGAATTAGGTATTATAGTAGAAGTTGCTCAAAGTAATGTGGAATCTGTCCTTAATGAATATAACAAACAAGGTGTTAAGGCCAAGGTGGTAGGCAAAAGTGGAAAATACGGAATGAACTCTGAGGTAATGTCATTGTAAACTATGTTATTTAATAATATAATTATTTGAGGCCAACGATGCGACGCTGTGATGTGCTGGCCTGATGTGATGACTATGATGTGCCACAGCAAGACAACACAATGTGTTGCTGTGGCACATCGTGTGACTGTAACCGCGGCAGTTGTGCGTTTATAGTGTATTTTACTACAATTTAGAGATTTACTATTGTACTAAATTATTTTGTGAAATTTTCTTAAAACATTTTTTTATGTGTTATAGGTAAAAGTTAAAGTAAATGGCAAATTGGTTCTCGATACGAAACTCATTAAAGTCTTCAGAATGTGGGAAGAAACTAGCTACCAATTAGAGCTACGCCAAGCTAATTCCGCTTGTGTAAAACAAGAATGGGAAGGTAAGCATGCATTTTTGTTCAATTTCTAAAATATAATGACTGCAAACGCGACGGTTGTGGTTTTAATTACTACTACAAAAAATGTTTTAAATTTAACAAATTATAGAAAAATATGTTTTCAGGTCTTGAAAACCGCAAAGGTGTATCATACAAAGTGACGTTTGATCCATCAGCAGCTGTAATTAAGAATAAATCCATCAGAGTAGCTGTACTGCGTGAAGAAGGTACGCTCGTCATAATAATGAGTTTGTGGTTGAGCGAGAGGTTGTGGGTTCGGTCTCCTAAATGAAACATGTTCATTTTTTGCTCTGGTAATAAGGCAAAGTTGAGTTCCGCTATTCAAGCCGCTAGCCTAAAATAATTTGCAGAAAGTGGTGAATGGAGTGTTTCATTTAAGACTAAGTTTCCTGTAATTATCCCGCAATATGCAGGTTAAAGCATGAAGGTAAAAAATGAAATGTATTACAAGTGGACTTGTAACCTGTGGTGATATTCAGAGATAGAGTGATAGAGAGTATAGAGAGTAGGTATATTAATATTTCTTACTTTCATTTTTTTAATTAGTTTATTTTAATTTCATAGGTACAAATGGCGATCGTGAAATGATCGCGTCTCTAATGATGGCCAACTTCGATGTCTTCGATGTTACCATGAGTGATTTGCAAGCTAACAAAATAACACTTGATGCCTTCCAGGGCTTAGTTTTTCCTGGTGGATTTAGTTATGCTGGTATAATATAAAACTATAACATTTTAAATTGTACTATTATTTTATAAGATTCAATTATATTATAGAGGTGTATGTACTACATGTATGTGACTTTGTACCTTTGGGAATGATTTTTCGTTCTGGTCAAACCAAACATGGATTATAGTTCCAAGAGTTTGAAGTGGGAAACAGTGTATTGGGTCTAAATTTTCTTTCTTTACCACACTATATTATAATGCTAAAAATATAAATACAATTAATAAAGCCTAAAAAAATAATATGATATATTTATATGTATATTTAATAATTTATTTATGTATTTATATTCTATGAGAACATGAGCGTTTGATATAATCGCTGTCAAATATATATTATCAATTTGTTTTCGACACAAATCAATATTCCGCCGCTAACTAAATATACATTTTGCAGATACCCTCGGATCGGCCAAAGGTTGGGCGGCGGGTATATTGTTCAATAATTCCCTTAGTTCCCAGTTCGCTCATTTCAAGAACCGTAGCGACACATTCTCCTTGGGAGTATGTAATGGATGCCAGTTAATGGCGCTCTTAGGCTGGATCGATCCTTGCAAAGCTGATAATCCGGAAGTCGTTCTTGATCATAATCTTTCGGAAAGGTATTTTTTTTTGTTATATTACAAACTTAAATGTAATTATAAGTAGGAACGTCATGACGTCGAATTATTTTTATTTTCATTTCTTTGTTCTGGTAATAAGATTAAACGCGGCGTTGGGTTCTATCAGCCAACGAATGTTGATAACGACTCTCTTAACACCAAGTTCCCTTTGCCTACCTTGCACAGTACGTAACTGTGTACATGTATTTTCTTTAATAAATAATGATTAATGCCTATAACAGGTTTGAATGCCGCTGGAGCGCCGTATCAATTAATGAGCGTCCACAAGACGTATGGTTCAGAGGCATGGGCGGTAGTGTGCTCGGAATATGGGTAGCTCACGGTGAAGGACGATTTACAACATCTAAGCCACAGGTCCTCGCCCAACTGCATGCTAACAGGCAGGTCGCCATGCAGTATGTAGACGACGACGGCGCGCCCACTGAGGCTTACCCGATGAACCCTAATGGCAGTCCTGGTGAGTGTTTTGTTAAGTGACCACTAATAGTGTAGTAACACTTTCGACGAGTCGTGGCCACGTTGAATGTAGCGTGAACTTAGCATATAGATAGATGGCTGTGCAGTTTTGATTTTAGGATTTTTTACTTTTATTATTTCTTCCTCAGTGAGTGAGTGCAGCCACGAAACATACTGTAAAACGTTTCATGTCTGTGTCCCACTGCATGCTAATTTTAGTGTCCATGAAATATCGTCGTCGTGCGACTATAAACGTTGCAGGTTCGATTCCCACTCGAGGAAATGAAATATTTAAAAAAAAAAATTTCTTTGTTTCTTTAACAAGGTAAAGCGCGGTGTTAAGTTCTGCCACTTAACATGCAACGCCTCCACAATTTGGAGGAAAATCAAAAATATAACGCATAGCTTTACGCTGTATCCTGCTAAAAAAAATCTTAGTTTCTAAATCTTTATGTAGTGTTATCAAAGATACATAAATAACATGTACTACGTTTTATCAACAGATGGTATAGCCGGGCTACGTTCTGTAGACGGACGTCATTTAGCCATGATGCCGCACCCTGAACGATGTGTGCTGCGCTGGCAGAGCCCCGTTCCTATTGTTTCCTCTTCTCCCTCAAGTGTTGCTTCCCCGTGGCTTAGACTATTCCAGAATGCTTATGTTTGGGCATCTCAACAATAATAATGTATATAATATCTTAAAATTTAGAGTTTTTTTTATATTTACATTTCTTATGTAAGTGTTTATTTTTTTAAGATTTATAAAATATTTTGTTATATTGTTTAATTTTTATAGATTTCTTATTTATAATTAATTGTAGTTGTCTCTTAGAAAACTTTGTGAAATTATTAATAATTTCATCCTTTTCCACAAGTGTAGCTATAACATCTTTACAATTATGTAAATCTCAAGTTAAAATTAAAGAATTTGAATTAGTTATTTTTTTAATCATGTGTTATGTTAAGCATTTTTTTATTGTGTATGTTTATATTATTTAATTAATTGTATTTTGTTTTTGAAAACTCAGTGAAATAATTGTAATAATAGATCTATGATTTGGAGTTGTTTTACATTCATATTGTAATAAAAATATTGAAATATACATTTTGTTCAGGTTGTAGACACATATCAAAATTGAGTTTCCTTTTTGTGGGACCATGTATTAATACATTCCAACAATTTATGTATATTTGCATCTGAATATATATACTGTCTTGTTATGTCTAGATAGGAATTTGTAAGCACTATATGAAAATATATTGAACATTATTTTTTTAATTATATTTGTATGTAAATTTATCTAAATGTAAAAAGACAATCTCTTATTATTAAAAATATGGGATTGTTTTATTTATTTTATATTATTTGATATATATTATACACTTAATGAATTTTAATTAAATAGTTTTTAAAAATTTTATTCAGTTTTTTATTTGAATTTGCTAGCAAAAAATATTGTTTTAGATAAAAAATGTGTGGTTTTATATATCATATCTATCTAGCAGTAACTTAACGTGATTTTTTCCGTGTAAATCCCGAAACCGCGAAAATATCGAGAAAAAAATTGGTTTAGCTGTTCCGGAGATTAGTCTAGTACAACAGAAATACAATTAGACAGACAAAAATTATAAATTTGTCTGTTTGTGTTTTAATATAATTTAAATAACTAGGCATTTAGTTGGGAAAAGCGAGAAACTCAGTTATTTTGAAAACAGACAAACCTTCATTTTATTATATACCTTCCAATACCTTGGCAATGTATAGTGTATCAAATGGTATTTATTTAATACTTTGGCTAGGTATTCTATACAATACCTAAATGGGCAATGCAACATTCAATGATTTTATGTGCTATAACAATTATAAATAGAAAATTACAGGTTGAAAACCAAAAGTATCTAGTCCTATGAAAGGTTAGGGTGTTTCAAATGTAAAAGCCTCTAAAAAATATACAGTTGTGTATTCTTTAAATCTTTAAGTAACTACAGGTCATTTTCTGGAGGTTACAGACAATCTCAAATTGAATAATTAACAAATGATAATTTGTTACCTAATAAATAACTTCACAAAAGGCAGCATTGTCAGCTAAAAGATATTGAAATGTGTCATTCCTATTTCTAAGAAAGAAAATACTTAGAAGAGTATGAAGCTTGTGTACTACACTCTGCCCCCTAATCAAGGAAAAAATGACAGGAGGAAATAGCAATGATTCTTCTCTGCAGGTCTTGAGTCTGTAGCATATAGCACAAGCTTCATTATTTTTATAAGTATATTTTTATACCATATGAGAAAAAGCTGACCTTAAATAGAATATAGACATAATTGCAGAATATTATTTCACATTATTAGTGTTTGTTGCCTATTAAACAAGTTTACAAATTGATTCTACCACAAGTTTTCATTACATTATAAGTTCATTGTCATAATTTCATTAAGAGATTTGCTTAAATCCTTTCTGCGAGATTTTTCTAATGCATTACACAATATTAAAAACCATCTCTGCCTGTCTGCTTTTTCTCAAAAATAGTCATCAGTTCTTCAACTTTATCAGAAATACTATTATATTTTTCATCAATCTCTTGTATTTTACATTCCTGTATGTTAAGATTTCTGCCAAGGTCTCTCCAAAAGCAACCAATTTCTTCTTTGAGTGTTTCTATAATCCTATCCTTCCTTTCTGTTTTGTTTACAATGTGTAAGGAAAGTGGATGATGATTTTGACATTGTTCGTTTGTTTCGTACACTTTCTTTACTTCTTTAGGAATTTCTTCATCATTTTGTGCTGCAATAATATGAGTAAAATAAAATTAGTTATTATCATTAAAACAGAATAACAAGTAAATCAAATTCACTTACCATAAAAATTTGTGTACTCTCTAGGAATATGTCTATTTTCGAAGTCACTTATTTGTTTTATTAATTCCTGATCTTGAAGTCTCCAACATATATCCTTTAAAGGTCCGAGGTTGTCTTCTGACACTACATCTCTCTTTTCAAGAATATTTAATAATTGACCTATGGAAGTAATCTTCTCAAATTTTCTGTCTGAATCTATATCAGCACGATAAAAGACTTTTAATTTTTTTAATATGTTACCGTACTTTTCATTGTTTGCTACACTACGAATTACTTGATCTTTTATTCTTGTATATTCTGATAGAGTCATAATAATTAAACAGCAAAATGTACTTAAAAATGTTAAATAACAATATTCACTTAGTACAACTTAATTCACCACAAATTTAACGGAATATAGTATTAAAAATATATAAATTCTATTATGCAGTATGTGGAAAATTGTTTATTTATTTTTATATATTATATTCCTTGTGTGACTTGACGTAATGCCATTACTAATCCTAGAGTTGCCAGTGATTAAATAATTTGACTCTCTGATGGGTAAATACCCTCAATCAAAAAATATAATTTACATTTATAAATAATAGTATCTATGAACTCTATGGTTAATGACATAAGTCGTATTATTTTTTTAACAAAAATAAGCATACTCAGTCATCATTGGTTCAAATAGATTATTTTACTGTTGATCATACTGCTCGTATTCTGCAAAACTTATTTACTTAAACCAAAAGAAGAATTATCAACTAGGTTATTTGATGGACAGTTTCAAAGTGACCAAACGTCCCGTTTTGAACGGGACTGTCCCATTTTTGTCTTGTATGTCTGTAGACGTGTGTCGAGACATGTGTCCTCGTTTTTCGGCATGGCATGTAAATTTAGTCGATCGAAACATGTTTCGATGTGTTTATCGACGTATGCTTAAAACAACGGAAGTATAAAAGTAAAGTGTTTTATAGACATAATTAACATTATGTTTAAAAAACGAAAGAAGAAGATGATGGTGATCATACGACAAGAAAAATTAAAGTTATCATAAAAACGAAAACATCTTAAAAAAAAACTCCTATAAGGGTTCCGTTTTACCTTATTAGGTACGGAACCCTAAAAACCGAGCTTTTATAGGATCACTTTGTTCTCCAACTATACGTCTGTTGAGACCATTTATCTCGAATCGCGTATCTAGTTGAAATTAATACAAAGTATTCAGGTAAGAAGGACAGGAAAAATCAAGCTTCTAAGTCACAACAATCTAAAGATACGAGCACTGTACGTTAATAATATTAACTGTGCACTATTTAGGTACATGTAACTATATAAATAAATAATTACATAATGAAAGTGAATTTTCTATTTTACTATATATAACGATAAAAGATCAAAGTTGAAAATTGTTTACACAGTATCTAATTAACTATTTGTATAAGCTTAATATTATTTTGTTATTGAACTCTCTTATCGTTGAAAGAGAATTCTTGCAACAGATCTGACCTTTCTATCAGTCTTTATTCGTCGCTTTTGTTCGTTGGGCTGTGATATGAATAATTGAATTATAAAAATGTTAAGATTACTTAAACGTGGAGGTTATTTAAGAAATTACAATAATTATCAAAATGTCCACCAAAATCTATATAACAAAATTCTAAAATGCGAAATACGATGTGTAGCTTCACAAAGTTCAAAATCGGATAATTTATTTCCCGAAAGAGTTGATTTTCCTCAACGCCACATAGGACCAAGGGACCAGGACATAGTGACTATGTTAGATTTGTTGGGCTATAAGGTATTTTTTAATTTTAATTAAATATGCATTTTTTTTATTTATCCGTATCCGTATATTTAGTTATAGGAATTTGCACAAAAATATTGTAATTTATTAACGTACGATTTAGTTACGTACGAGAATGTCAACTTCCCAAATTATTTTAGATAATTTTATAACTGACCTTTACTGTTTGTACTTAAAGTTTCGTTACAAGTTTTTATTATAACTCTCATTAGTTAGTATATAGTACCCTAATCATAATTGAGTACATTTTTAAAGTAGAAAATAATTATGAACTACGTTAATTTTATAGTTAAATTTATACGACGTATCTTATCATTTTAGAGTTTAGATCAACTAACGAATGATGCTGTTCCTAAGCAAATTCAGTATAATAGTCTAATGGAAATTGGTGAGCCCATAAGTAAGTATCGATTAATATATATTTCATATTCATTAGTAAGTCGCAGCGCAGGGTCACAAAGTATGACTGTAAAATCAACTGGTTGTGGGTTCGATCCACACTCGAGGAAATGAAATATTCATTTAAATTTATGTTTCATTTCTTCGCTCAGCGGTCGAGACAAAGCTCGGCGTTAAGTTCCGCTACTTGACCTGCCACCGTGGTGAGCAGAACAGCGTTTGACTGCAAAACCTCGAGTTCGTTTGGAAAGCAAAGAACTGAGTGTTGTCACTAAGTTCCCTCTGTCTTCCCTATTATATGCGGGAATATAGCGCGAAACTGAAAAAACGTCATAATTTTGTTTTTAGGTGAGTATGACCTTATTGAGAGAGTCCGCAAAATAGCAGAAAAGAATCAGATTTGGCGTTCATATATCGGCATGGGCTACCATAACTGCTGTGTGCCGCATTCTATAATGAGGAATATGTTTGAAAACCCTGGATGGTATGGTTCTTAATTATAGTAAAAAAATATATAATAATAAATTTATCTGTTATGCAGTTATTTAAGATGGTTTATATAATATAGCATTGGCAATTGTTTTATTTACATATAAATTGCTTTAGGACAACGCAATATACCCCTTATCAACCAGAAGTGGCACAAGGCCGGCTTGAAGGTCTATTAAATTATCAGACTATGGTAAGTGATCTAACAGGATTGGATGTAGCAAATGCATCCCTCCTAGATGAAGGTACGGCGGCAGCAGAAGCTCTATCATTATGTCACAGGTAAACATTAGTATTTTAGGCGTAGCTTTACTTTTATTACGAGTTTTTAAAAATAAATAGCTAATTGCTATGTTGTGTAATTTCAGACATAATAAACGGATAAAATTTGTAGTATCAGAAAGATTGCATCCTCAAACCTTGTCAGTAGTCCAAACGCGATTAGATGCATTGGGATTAGAAGTGAATGTGGTTCCGGACGTGCGTCAAGCAGACTTTGCCCAAAGAGACATATCAGCTGTTTTATTACAATGTCCAGATACGAGAGGATTAGTGTATGACTACTCAGGACTAGCTGCCGCCGCTCAGGAACATGGGGTCAGTTAACTTATTTTTAAAATATTTTTATGTAAGAGGTTTTAAGGGTGATAATAAAATTTCAATTTTTGTTTTAGACGCTAGTAGTAGTTGCTACAGATCTTTTAGCTCTAGCTCTACTTCGTCCACCAGCGGAATGTGGTGCGGCATTGGCTGTGGGAACTTCTCAAAGATTTGGAGTACCTTTAGGCTACGGGGGACCCCATGCTGGATTTTTTGCAGCTGAGCATCAATTAGTAAGATTGATGCCAGGTCGTATGGTCGGAGTCACTAGAGACGCAGCTGGGCGAGATGCTTACAGGTGCGGGTGCTAAACATCTAGTACTAAGGTTTTTCATTTAGAGATTCATGTAGTATGACTACTCATTCATACGATATTTGTCTTTACTTTGTAGATTAGCACTTCAGACAAGAGAACAGCATATACGTCGAGATAAAGCCACCTCAAATATTTGCACGGCGCAGGCACTTTTGGCAAATATGTCCGCTATGTACGCAGCATATCATGGACCCCAAGGCTTGAGAGACATAGCTACCCGAGTCCACAATGCAACATTGGTGCTAGATCATGGTAATTAATTTTTGAGGCTTTCAAATAAATTTAATTTTCAATGAGATTTTCCTTAAATCTGACGAAATTTTAAGATTCTATTAGATTGTTAAAAAAACGATCAAGTCAGTTGAGACTTTTTATGTCGCTATTTTTTAAATCTTTAAAGATATTTAATTCTATACGAGAATATCTATATAATTAAATATAATTTATTAGGAATAAGAAAACGTGGCCACAAGCAGTCAAATGATGTTTATTTTGATACACTGCATATAATACCTGTCTCGGAGCACGACGCATCTGCAATCAAAGCTCGTGCGCAAGAAAAGAAGATTAATTTAAGATACTTTGATGATGGCGCAGTTGGTGTAGCTTTAGACGAAACAACGACTAAGGAAGATGTCGATGACTTATTATGGATATTTGATTGTGATAAAGTTAATGAAGTAAGTTTCCTACTTATGTTATCATTCATATTTCATACTCACGATGAAATGGTATGATATTTGTTACACAGCTGGTTTAGCCTTTAAATAACTTCATTGGCTAAGATACTGTGAATAAGACTATTAAGCCAAAAGAAGTCGGCCGATGTCCAGTGTCCAATTATAGTTGCATTTATATATGCGTTTTTATAAGTACATGGTCACTTATCAATATACAAAGAATAACTCGTTTAAGATATAGTCGAAGTCGTAGAGGGCACATTCGCATTAAATAAAAATTGACATAAAATTGAACTTAGATTGAGTAACAGGCACTAATATTATTATTTTATATAGGTAATGGAAAGTGGTGATGTCAGATCACGAAGTGTATTGAAAGGATCGTTCCGTCGGACATCACCGTACTTAACACATCCCATATTCAATATGCACCATTCTGAAACCAGTATAGTAAGATACATGAAACGACTAGAGAACAAGGATATATCTTTAGTCCATTCCATGATACCTCTGGTGAGTAAATACCAAATTAGCAAAATGATGCACCGCTTATATTATTTTATGCTAATATTATTAGCTGAAATGGGAACAGTCTATTATTCGTGTTGATAATTCAACACTTAACGACACATAAATAACATAAAAATATTGGAGAAAAGCGGT
The DNA here is from genome assembly GCA_000313835.2 of Heliconius melpomene melpomene. Taxonomy (NCBI): domain Eukaryota; kingdom Metazoa; phylum Arthropoda; class Insecta; order Lepidoptera; family Nymphalidae; genus Heliconius; species Heliconius melpomene. The sequence goes on along the minus strand of HE671442.1, from coordinate 43,804 downwards.
AACTTATTGTCACATCCTATATCTTATAAAACAAAGTCGCTTTTTGTGTCTGTCTGAACTTTCTAACTCTTCTTCTTCTAAACCACCCAACGGATTTGGATGCGGTTTTCACCATTAGGTCGAGTATTTCTCAGGGAAGGTTTATATATAGTTTATTATTTGTACATTCTTATGTAAATTAACATAAATACGATAAATGTGTATAAAGTCCTACCCGCTGAGACACTTTGGCGCATGCGCTGCTTTAATGGTAAATACTACATGAAAAAAAATGTACTGGAGTATTGTTCCTCTTAAT
>HE671442.1:29141-43406 GCA_000313835.2 Heliconius melpomene melpomene | reverse complement strand
AGTTTTAGAGAAAAACGCATTTAATTATTGACACATCACGCCGTTCACACATCGACTGTATCGAGTCAAGTTTTCACTTATCCCTTACTCTCAGCATATAAATAAGTATATTAGTTACGTTGGCCATTTAATGTAGATCAAAACTGTCTTTTCTGTTTTTCATTTTAATAAGTACTTTAGAAGTTGTTACAATATCAATAAATTCTTGCTGCGAAACGCGCCTCGCGACGTTATGCTTATACAAGCGAGTCCGCCGCGCCCGCCTGCCTTACACGCATCGGAGGTTCAGTGGTAGAATGCTCGCCTGCCACGCGGGCAGCCCGGGTTCAATTCCCGGCCGATGCATTCTATTTAATTTTCGCCACAGGCAGCCACGTAGTGCTTGCTTTTCATCAGGGACAGAATACCCTCTTCAGCATTAACCACAAGCTCGAAAAAAAAAACCCGCCTGCCTTTATAGCAACGAAGATTTAGATGCGTTTGCACGTATTGGATAATTCGAGTTGAATGTATTATTTAATGCCATTTAACTATCTAAAAATAGTAATTTAAATATATTTTAATAAGTACTTGAAAAGATTAGTAGCAAAGATTTAAAATTACGGTACCTAAAAAATCCTTGCTGTGTAAAACAATTGGAAAATCCTTATTGAAACTACGAAAATGCGGGTTGCATTAGGGTTTCATTAATTTTCACATTATCTTAAGTGCTTTGCAAACATACATTATATGAATAATCCAGTAGTAAAAGCGGGCGAAGCCGCAATAGGGTCGCTAGTATCTAATATTTGTAAGTCTCATTAAATTCAATTTTTAGGGATCTTGTACCATGAAGTTGAATTCAACAACAGAGATGATGCCATGTTCTTTCAAGCACTTTACCGATATTCATCCGTTCGCTCCGCTCGATCAGTGCCAAGGCTATCATACCTTATTTGAAGAGCTAGCCAGTGACCTCTGTGCTATTACTGGATATGACCGTGTTTCATTTCAACCTAACAGGTAATATTTTAACAACAATAACAGTTAGATACTCTTTAGCTTGTTTATGTTTATGAGTACATAGCCATTTGAAGAAAGGCAAAGGGGATCTATATAAAAAATATTTAGTGTTCTGTTTCGCAAATTTTGAGCGAGAATTAAAGCCCGCAACTAACGTATTTATAATGCGATTTGCTTTTTTGCTTTTGTATGCTGCTCCTTAACTAAATCAAATAAAAATCAATATGCATCGGCAGTTTCATGTGTGTACGATTTACAGTGGAGCTCAAGGAGAATACGCTGGGCTGAGGACAATCAAGCGCTACCACGAGTTCCGAGGTGACACCGGCAGGAACATCTGCCTGATACCCGTGAGCGCGCACGGCACCAACCCTGCGTCCGCGCACATGGCCGGCATGCGCGTCTGCGCTATACGAGTGTCACCCTCGGGAGAAATTGACATGGAGCATCTTAAAGATAAGGTTAAATATATTTTTATTTTCGTTCAAAGTGAACATTAGAGAAAGTTTTAAGAAAGCAATGTTTTCTACAATCTGTGCTTAATAAAATTAATCTAGATCTTACAATGTCTTATCGTTAGTTTTTACATAGAATTCTTACTCATTTAACATAAAAAAAATTATTAAAACAAAAATATGCTTATTACTAACACATCTATCAGTTATGTTAAAAAGTTGAAACTTCTGACAGGTTGAGGAGCATAGTAAGAACATTTCATGTCTCATGCTTACTTACCCGAGCACGTTCGGTGTATTCGAAGAGCGCGCAGCGGACGTGTGCGCGTTGGTGCACGCGCACGGCGGTCAGGTCTACTTGGATGGAGCCAATATGAATGCTCAGGTATACATTTACAAGTCAGGCTATTGCATTACATTATGCAATTTTATATTGGAATTTCAATAGAGGATGTAGTGGAACAATGACGAAGCGTGTAATCGTCAGCGCGACGGTCAAGAGTTCGACTACCACTAATAGGACCTAGGTATAATGATTTATTTACAGGACAAAGGGCGGATATTGGGTGATGAATGACTTAATATTGGGTTCCCTCTGCCTACTCTGCTATATATGGTGTACAGCCTAAAAGTAGAAAAAAAAATAGCTTTATTGTTATAAAATTGTAAATAAAAATTTCAAAGAAATGTTTTAATGTTAAAGTATTTTATTATTTTACAAATGTTAATAATAATTTTATTTAGGTCGGCCTGTGCCGTCCAGGTGATTATGGCAGTGATGTGTCGCATTTGAACTTGCACAAAACATTCTGTATACCACACGGCGGGGGTGGCCCGGGTATGGGACCAATTGGAGTGTAAGTAGTTTATTTTAAACATTTTCGTGTTTTAATCTTACAAAAAATGTATATTATAAATAAACTTTATAAATATTTTAATGACAGTACTTATTATTAGCGATATAAATTATAGATGCGTGCTATATTCTTTAATATTTTATTTTTACTATTTTCCAGTAAAGCCCATCTAGCGCCATTCCTACCATCACATCCAGTTATAAATCCTTTAGCCGATCTCGGTGACGAGGCGCACAGCTTTGGTTCCGTCAGTGCGGCGCCTTTTGGATCATCTGCTATTTTACCTATTTCTTGGGCGTATATAAAAGTGAGTTGAATTTATCAACTTTTTTGTAACAATGTTTAATATTGTTTTGTAAATGAATTGACTTTTAAATGTGATGTCACATGCCACGGTATATGCCACATTCTAACAACGTGGAAGTCTCGATAAAATCATTTTAACTTATTTACCTCAATTTTTTTATTTTAGTAGGTACTATAACAAACCAATACTTAATAAATTTCTTATTAGAAATACCGCTATAGACCTTTAACCTAGCAATAATTTATGCAGATGATGGGACCCAAAGGCTTGAAACGGGCGACTCAAGTGGCAATTTTGAATGCTAATTATATGTCTAGGAGGTTGGATGGCCATTATAAAACATTGTACAAAGGCGAAAGGGGACTGGTCGCACACGAATTTATTATAGATGTAAGAGATCTTAAGAAAACAGCTAATATTGAACCTGGCGATATAGCTAAGCGGCTTATGGACTTTGGTTTGTATTCAAATAATTTTGGTATAAAATAGACAGTTACATTTATTTATATAATTCAAGCAAAGTATATCAGTAACAATTTCAAAATATTTATCTTTTATATAGTACTTAAATGTGTTTTATATTTTTAATATAAGAGTTCTTGATTGAATAAATATTAATATTTTATTAGGATTCCACGCTCCTACAATGTCCTGGCCGGTGCCCGGAACACTCATGATCGAACCTACAGAGTCGGAAGATCTTCAGGAATTAGATCGGTTTTGTGAAGCACTTATTGCTATTAGAAAAGAAATTAAAGACATCGAAGATGGCGTTATTGATAAAAGACTTAATCCATTAAAGGTAAAATTTACGTTATTTTTACCTATATACATATTTTACTCCTACGACTCCATTTGTGTGGACTTTACAATTATGTTCTGAAATGTACATAACATTTTATATACTGTTTGTTTTTTGAATTTAAAAACCTGTACGGTATTTTTAACATTTTTAAATGTTATTCCACACTTAGGAAATACCGCTCTTCTAAAACAATATGTCAATACGGCTTAATTTTGCTTCAGATGGCACCGCACCCACAGGAAGAAGTAATAACTGAAGATTGGAATCGTCCCTATACTAGGCAACAAGCGGCGTTTCCAGCGGTAAGATATTAAAAATCCTATTTTCAATTATTTGAGTATTTTTTTATTAATATATAATTAATATATATTTTTTGTAGCCCTTCGTTAAAGGACAGACCAAGATCTGGCCAACAGTAAGCCGCATTGATGACATGTACGGAGACAAGCATTTAGTGTGCACTTGTCCACCTGTGTTGGATGATTTTTGATATTCATATATACGTATATGCATATATAACTTATGTATATAGACTTGTAAGCTATTATTAGAGTGTGTATGTAATTAATAAAAGACATTTACTGCGATCACATAATGTATTTAATTTCTCAATATTGTCGTAGAATAAATATTATTTTTAAATAATAGTTTCTTTTTTATTTTCATGGATATAATTTTTATAATCTTTCTAATCTCGTATGAATTATTAATTGCTTTAATTATTGACCTCAAATAATTTCATATATTTATTAGTTTACTTGTAAATATTTATTATGCGCAAATTTTTCATACGATTAAAGTGGAATCAAGGCATCGTGTTCATTTAAATTTTCTACATTACTTGGTAAAGCTCAAGTTGCTTTAGTTGTTAGTATAACAATTAGGTGTTATATATTCGTTTTAATTAAACATGAAGCACATTGTTATGTCATTTAACAATTTAGTCACAATATATAAAATTTGACGAAATAATATTTTTCACATGCGAACTGGTTGGCCATTCCAATACATTATTAATTGATATAAATATATACATCAAAAAATTATATTAAATCTAAATAGTTACTAAGCCGAAATACAACAAACATATTATAAAGTACAAGTAGGTTAAATTATAGTTTGAACAATATTTAAATTTAAAACTAAATTATTTTTAACATATCATTCATTTTTGAGGAGAATGAATTGTTTCTTTTGGATACATACCTAGTCGGACTCCCAGATCTTTAGGTAAACGCATCGCTGGTCTGGTAGGGAACGGATGGTATGATCCCGTGGATGGACTTCGTGGATATGATAATGACGAGAGCGTATCTGTTTCTAAAAGAGACGTAATCGCACTGCATGTATCATCTGATTCAATTTTAGCTTTATCACTTATTTCAATAGAGTCTCTCGATAGTGTAGGCGTTTCCCGAGTTGGAAATATTTTTGGCGATATCGGTGTAGAAATTTGGTCTAACGAAGTAATTTGGCATAATGTATCACTAGAATTACTTTTTGCCCCCATTGGAGAGTCATCATCTGCAGATGGTTCACACGTAAAACTTATAGACGAAGTCACTCTATGAGAAAAGTCACTAAATGAACTATTTTCAGTTTTTATAGAGCTATCATAATGTTTTGGGCTTTGATCCATTATCTTGTTACATAAATCGCTTGATTTTGGTAATACCAAGTCGTTGTATTTTGTTGAACCTGACAGTGGGTAATTATAATCATCGGAAGTAAATCGCCGTTCGTACGTCGAAGTGTCTTTTAATTCTGAGGAAGGTAATGTGACAGAAACTTTTGACTCACTTGAAATTGAGTACCGTGACCACTCATCTGAAGTTGGTCGGCGATTTTTAGATTGCAAATCAGTTAGGATTGACATATCATTACCTTTGTTTTTAATATCTTTACAGTGGTCACTATGACTTTTCAAATCGCTTTTAAAATCGCATTTTACTAAAAATCCCTTATTTTCCCAACCATATAAATCTGTTTTGTTACCGAGGCATTCGATACTCGGTGTTTTCATACTTTTCAAAGAGAACTCTGCACTTCCTAATGAAGAATTACGGGGATCCAAGGAAAAAGGATCATCAATAGAAATTGGTCTAGCCCTGAGAATATCGGTTTTATCTAATACTACATCTCGCGGTGCTCTTTTTAAACAGCCAATCAAAGAATCTGATGTAGATTCTTTTAGTAAAGGCGAGTTAAGTAACTTTGCTTCTGGCAGTTTTGGAGGAGTCGTTATATCTTTTAACCTTTTATCTAATAAAATATTATCTTCCAAAGTTTTACCTTCTTGACTGTTGTTATTTGAAAATGAAATATTCTGTTTTGTTAAAATTCTACTTAGTATTTGAGAATTTTCTTGAATTATTTGTAAGGCTCTTTCGCTATTTTTACGGCCAGATCGTAACACATAGTCTTTACCAGTAGAAGAATCGTTTTCTGTTAATAATTCCTCTAAACTTTTATTTTCTGTACTTTCAAATTTCATTCTATTTTTTATACATTTGTTGTCCTTAGGACTATAATTTTCGTTATTTTTTTTAATTAAATCAATTGGACTTTCAGATTTTACACATATGAAACTATGACTTTGCGGTAGAGAAGAGGCCCTTTCTACATCACTTTTTAAATATTTTTCGTTGTTATTGCTTTGCAGTGTTAATGAATCTGGTTTTTTTGGCAATCTTGAGTTTCTTTTTGTTGGCCGTCGACTAGGAATTTCTAAATTATTTGGGTCAGATAATCTAGCTCCGAAAAATTCCGGGCTGTGCTCGAAATATTTGTCAATTTTTAGAGGTATGGGTGGTTCATCTTCGCTTATAACAACGCTATCCGATTCAGGACTTCTTAACGGACTTTCGTATCTTTCAGATAAATCTATGTCCGGAATAAAATTAGGATTCATTGTAAAACTGTCAATAATATCAAATGATCTTCTCTCTAACAGAGATGTTGATGATCGCCTTACAGGGATATCTTTAAGTGATGGTTCGAAGTCTAAAACACGATGACAAGGAGATGTTTTAAGAGTATTATAATTTGTCAATTTAGGAGTAGCTTGCGAATTTTTTTGATTTCTTAATTTTTCTGGATCAGACGGTGAAAATATGTATTTTTTATTGCACTGTAGTGAAGAACGGGTTACGTCCTTTTGCAAATTTGCAGTGCTAAATATACTATTGTCTACGTTCTTGTCTTGACGTTCTTTTAGTTTTAGCTCAAAACCATCTATGTATACACGTAATGATTCACCGGCAGCTGAGTCGAGGTACTCAGAAATATCCACTTTAACATCTTTTGAGGCTTTTCTTTTACTAGGCGACAGAGATCTTTCAATAGGAGAAGGCTCTTTATTTAATTCCGCACTTTGGGGACTATAGCTATCTTTATAAGAAATAGATTTTGGTGTAATATTTTTAACATTTTTAATATTTTCATCAGTGGGTAAGTCGTGTTCCGAATCACTATTTTTTTCATTATCGTCACATAGACTGGTATCAGTACTAGATTCAGAACGAGAAGAATAAGACGAAGTTTCACTGGAGCTGCGAGACCGAATTGAAGCTATCATTGCGTTCGCTTCTAGCTCAGAAACAATAATACCATCTCCTGTTTCATCCAAGTCAATTGAAGCTTTTCTCGTGAGGTCAAGAGCTTTTTCTTTTTTTATATCTTTCCATTTTACTGAGTTTCTTCTATTTTGGTATTTTCTACATTTTTCTTCTTCCCAACTGATAGTGTCATTTGCAGCTCTACGTGGACGTTGCTCTGCTTTATTATGATTTACTGGCATTTGGCGAGATGGAGGAATAGCCCCTGGTGGAGGCCCAAGTCTCCGACCTCTTGAACTCACTATAGCGCTTTTACCCAAAAGTAAATTATTTACTGTAAGTGATGTCGGCGAAGTAGGGACACCAACTGTAAAAAAATACAAATCATAGCTCATCATGTGAATACATACATACTGCGTAGTAAATGACTATATCAGCTTTACATTGTATTCCGCACACAGCAGGTAGGTAGAGGGAATCCTAGTGTTAAGACACTCCGTTCCCCCATTTTCCTCCGAATTCTGGAGGCTTTGCGTCTTGAGTGGCGGAACTCAACAGTGCGCTTTCATGCATAGTATATGATTATTATATTAGTATATTGTGATGAGATAATCACTAATATCCCGTCAACGACTTAAATTTATATTAAGTATAAATTATTATTATACCTGCAGCATGTCGAGCACACGCTGCTGCTAAGATGACATGGGCCTGTCGTTGGCGTTCTCGCAACCGGGCATATTGTCTCTTCAGTGCCCCAATATCTAAGGATAACCTATCCCCGGCACCGGAACGATCTTCACGTCTAGGGATAACCTAAAGAAAATGTAGCTTATATATTTTGTTAGGTATCAATTTATCCCACTCTAACGGCGGTCGATGTTACCTTGGGCACTTACAACGTATCATCTGTCATACTTAGTGTTAGTTACTATGTTAGTGAAATTCATTTGATCACGAAGACGAAACTGCAGATGAACGGTAGCTTTACTATAAAATAAATCATTTGCAATACTAATGCCATTTTAAGAAATACAAAAACTAATTTAAATATAAAGCAAAATTAATAATATTACCGTAGCTAATGCCATTTTATTCCCATCATCGCTGGAGTCACCTTCATCTTCAGAATAGAACAGCCGTAGACCTCGTTTAGTCATAGACTGCACCTAGAAAATTAGTTTATTTCGGAAATTTGTTTCTATACAAAATTTGGTTTCTCGGTATACTGATAAAGCAACAAATAAACACACCGCTGATTGTAAAGGAGGATGATGAACTGGAGGAGTGTTTGGTGGAACAGGTGGTGCAACTCTATATCTGTGTATGCTTCGAAGACGAGGAAGCTCAGGCGCAGAGTTGAAAGCGACAACTCTAGCAACTAGCGCTTCACCTGCTTCCCATACTGCACCGACACCACCGCCCATACAACTATAGAATTCATCAGCAGATCTGGCTGATAAAATTCGGCTATGGAAAAAGTATAATGTTCGTAAAAAAATAAAGTTAATAAATTTAAATTTATAATTTTGTAAATTAGAATCAATTTTTTCCAAAAGAAACTGTCTTAATTTGAAAAATTTCACAGCGACGCACGACGTTCACATGAAATAAAAATTTTACGAGACGACCAACTATACTTACTCTTGCAGCATATCCCAGATGGCTAATGCTGTTAATAACAGGATTTCATTACCATCTAATAAAATTAGGTCCCAGATCCTCAGCAATGAATCTCGAGGTAACCATGTTGCATACAGTGTAAGGAACCATTGCATTGTGAACACATCTGGTAAAGGTGGTTCCACCCCGCCACCTAGAACACATGTATGCTTACGAAAATTTCATGTTAGCTAGTAATGCAAATATTAAATGAATTTTCACATCAAAATTATATATTTAGAAATTACAGACGCAAATTATGTATTCAAGCACATTATAATTATGTATCCACAAACCATCAGATATTTTTTGTAAATGATCCATATGTTGAGCTAATCGTGGAAGCCTTAAACGAAGAAGGTCTCTAAACGCTGCCATATCCGCCGATAACCCCCTAAGATCGTCAGCGAAATAACCCTCGGGTAGCACAGCTTCCACTAGGTATATCATCACCTATACGAAGGATAATTCATTTGCCATTAGCAAAAACAAAAATATTTCTCTTATAAATTTGTGTAGTTATATGTACCTTTAACGAATCTGATTCAGATTTATCCATAACTTCTAATATGATAGCAGCTAGCATATTAAAACCTTGACAATAACCAACGTCCTTATTCCACCTGAAAATAAAATCTACTATTACAATAGACACATTGCAAAAGAATTACTTTATTTACATAAAAATAATATAAAACTTACCTGGCATAAGCTAATAATACTCTGCGTAACATTGCTTGATTTTCCCGACCTTCCGCACCACAAAATAGAGAACAACCTGTCCGATGTAAATCCTGTAAAATATTAAAATAAAGAAATATAGCAACCTAAGTTTCTAAAGTTAGAAGTTCATATTGCCATTTTATAGCTAGACGATATTATACCTTGAGGATCTGAGCGCTGAGTTCAGTATCATCGGGCTGGGCTGTCCCTCGAAAACAAGCACGTTCGGCGACCGGCCAGTCGATGCCCCGCGCGGTCAAGTGTCGATCTGCTAACGTCAGCCATAGCTGAAAAGGCCATTGTTATACTTATTAGCGAGAGGTGCCATGGTAACATTATTAGTATAATATAAAAAAACTTTATACAGTTTATAAGTACGCTTACTAACTTAATATATGGACTTACTTAATTTAAAGTTCTAGATCGTAATTAAGCTTTTAAATATTCCAGTCGAAATAGACCGTATAAAATATAAATAGACATTTATAAGTTAAATAAACAGAAATATGACGAGTAGGACCTACTGAATAAATATTTGTTCAGGAATTCATATACCTGCAATACTAATCTGTGAATGGGGATGTTTTCAAATAATCGAAAGTGACAAGAGTTACGAAACTTTTCTATTTAATTATTAATACATAATTAAAGAATCTTGATATTTAATGCAAACATGGTAAAATACATACGCTATAATTGTCGTCGATATGATTACAAAAGAATTATAACACATATAAAAAGAAGTAACATTCGGGTATGTGTATGCTCTACTAACATGTAGAGAGATTGCCAACTATAGTTTAAAAAAATAGTTATTAAATCAATAAAATGTAAACAATTAATTTACATTCAATATAATGCAGATTTCAACTTTTGTCAACATGTCAAAAATTTTCAACCTAACGAAAAATGTATAATGAACTAAATGTAGTTACAAATCTAATTAATAATAAAGAAAATTCACATTACGATGACAATATAAGTAATGCGTACCTTTCTGCGAAAATGTTGTGGTACCCCGGCGGGAAGGCGGGCGACGAGGCGCATCGCGTGCAGCCACTCTGCGAAGCCGCCCTCGCCGGGGCCCTCGTTGCCAGGAGTCACTCCGAAACGCGCACTTGTATCTCCAGCTATCGTATTGTAAATATTTTAAATTAAATATTTTAATAATTTATTTATAATTTTACTTTGAAAAGGCTTAAAAAGTTCTTTATTATTTTATTCCTATCTAACGAAGCTATCGTTATACGATATTGCGTAATTGGTATCAATTTCTCTGTCCAGTCACTAATTAAATTTATTTACAGGAAGTGAATAAATCGATAAGAAACATAAATATCCAAGTATATCGAATAGTTACAAGTAAAACGCATTAGCCTCACATGTATCGTTATGTAAATTAAGCATTTTTTCTCCAAATGTACCTGGGGCAGTCCTTGCAGAACTTGCCAAGTTCCTGAGAGAGTTCAAAATTGCACTCATCGGTCTTGTAGAAACTGTACATTTGATAACAAATGCATATTTTTAAACTGCACCATACACAGACTCGTGTTTGAATGAAATCATTATGTCAGCACATATTTATGTTTTGTGTTAAAGCTTATTCAACTTGACACTTTTTGTTACACTTAATAAAGGCAAAGAAACTATAAAGTGTTTTAGGAATGTCATTTCCTCAAAACATGACTGCGTCGTCGACCAGCTGATGCGATGTTTACTGAGAAAGTCGCGAGCCTGAGTAGTGGGGCTGCTCACCCTCTACTAATTCATCGCTGTGAGTTTCATTTGAAATCGATGCCCGGATAGCAGTAGTGACCAAATTGGTTAGAATCCCGTATAGCGTGTCGTGGTAGATGCCTGATTGGGGCATGCGCAGTCAACCGCGAGGACTTTATCTGTGTGTGTTGTCTATTGATTTCACAGTTGTGTACGTCAGCTACAGGCTGGGACCGGGGGCTATTGTAAAAAGCACTCTAGGTCTACATACATTAATGTGCGTTGTTTTATTTTAAGCACCTCAATGAAATAACCGTGCCTGATCTGTTATTCATAAACGGTAATAGATTATAACATATAAACTTATTAAAGTTTTATTTGATTTAAAAAATAATTTGGTATAATAGAATAAAAGGTTCTTGTTAATAGTATTATTACCTCTACAAATACGTTTTTAATTTCCGTGACAAACAAAAATATATGAAGCCTACCCATTTGTATTTTCATTATTACTATTTATCGTACATACGTATACATACGTGCGTATAATGACATTATTAAATCAAATAACACATATTATGACCATAGCGAATACGAAACAGTCCATACTTATATGATGAAGAAGCACTGTGAATGCTGCGCAAAGTTTCTTTTGTTGTCGATACAATCGGTCTCGGGTCCGTAAACATTTTGCTAACCGTTCTCCTGTTGTTCGCAAATTATTATTCCATTCAATATGTTGCTCCTGGAGATCTTGTAAATCTAAGAATCATAAAAATATAACATGATTTTCCAAATTATACAATAGCTTAACATTTTCCTTTAGATATGTCAATATTATTTTTGGCTAGTTACCTAAAGATTCTAAATAACTACGTTCAATAACGTCTGTTTGCTCTCCATGCCGTGATGATGTACAAGATCCTGCTGTAGACCTGTTTTCGCAAATAGGTATCTTTTTAGTCAAACCAATAAGCAATGCAAAATTATAATATATATTTATAACTATATCTACATATAATAAAAATGTAATTGATCGTTGTCTGCTGAGCGATATAACAAATATTGTTATAGGGACATTTATCAACGTAATAGGATACAAAACAATGATTTTTATTTTTTTGTCTGTTTGTTTGTGCTTATGTATAGTAAACTCAGAAACGGCTAAACCAATTTAAATTCAGTTTTCAATATTATTTTTAGTATTTTGTTGTTTAATTTTCATTAACATCTAGTTTTATTTTACTCAGTCACTAAATAAAAAACTTAAATTACTTTCAAGCAGGCGAATTCGCGAGTAGATAACTTAAAATAAAAATGTCAACTCACCCTTGGCTACATTCACCGGCACTGTTACTACCCCAGTCTCGTTGATCTACATAAATTTCATTTAATAAGTCTTCTATTAGGTCTTTCACATCCCGTTTCTGTGAACCAAATACATAATATATAGAAAAAATTTTATTGTCGCTTTAATTAATAATTTTCTTATTTGTATTGGTCTAGAATCTTCATTTTATTTAGGATGTTATTTATATTATTACCTTTTCGATTATTATTGGAGGAGGAGGAATATGTTTTTGTTGCTTGTTGCAGTTTATGTGTGGTACTTTAATCTTCTTATATTTCTTCTTATTTTCATGCTTCGGTTTTGGTTCAAATAAAGAAGAGAAATCCAATTCAAATTTTACCACTTGTAAGTTTATCGATTTATCAATTGTGATAGTTTTCATAATTATTCATTAAATTGTCACAGTGACGTATTGCATAAATTGTATTATTTTTTAAATATTACAAGTAAATTGTGAAAAAGTATTAAATTTTAAATCCACGTTTAGTTTGCGTATAGTTATAAAAGCAATAGCGCTATAATGGTTACAGAGTACTTGATATGCTCCCACTCATTTGTTGTCTGTTCGTCATGATACTGGTGATAAGAGTTAATATATTCATTTGAATGCATACCAAATATACTCAGTGAAAACGTACACTGCGTAAGCTACGACTTTTGTAAATCTTCATATAAACTTTGTTAAAAATATTATATTGTATCTGTGTTGTTTTCTTATTCTATGCAACATTCTGAAAATTAAATAGTTTTAAGTTGATAAATTATATTTTAAATTTTTAAGAAATAATCAATGAGATAGTGAGAAAACAAGTCTTTAATATCTCAAGTAATTAACTTTAAAAGCATGGAAATCAATATATTGAGTGAATTTATGAAAAAAAAAATACAATTTTAGAATCCATAAAATTGTTTTAGTATACGTTTGTCATTAGATAACTTGTAGTTTTCAGTAGTTTTAGAACGTTGTTGTTAGTCTTGCTACTTTAAATTGACCTATGATTATCATAGGTAATTTTTAGCTCTTCTTAAGTTACTGTTGTCATTCTGGCTTACATTTTTCTCGCATGATAGGCATAGAGAACCTAATTTCAACTGCTTTGACACTCCTCTCTGTTTTTCGACCGAATTATTTATGAGTAGAGTGGCTGCTCAACACGGCGCCCTGTCTTTACGTACAGTATGGCAACTTGTAGTTCTGAACTTTTGTATATTATTCCCTTGGGAATCAAATATTCGAAAGTAAGAAAAATCAAAAAACGAAATCTGCGCAGCCATCTGCAGCTAGCTTCAGAGCGGCCACGTCTCATCGACTGTACTTCATCAGACCTAACCGAGCAAATGAAAATAAGAATCGAAAACTCATATTAAACTTATTAGGCACCTACTATCGAGAAGAAAATTACTTAAAATAAGTTTTTATGTTTTCCTACTTTTTGCTTAAATATAAAAATTTAAACGGTTCAACTATAAACTATTCAATTTGAAGATTTAATTTGAAATGTCAAGCCACATTATACGTTTCCAAGGAAACGAGATGTTTAGTTTAGAATTTCGATCCCTATTAAGCAAGTAAAGCTTCGCTTCGTAAATGTTTAATAATTTCATTTGTTTTTGATAATGAGTATTGCGGAAAAGTCTGAAAATCCTGCACAGCCTGGCTATTGCTCTGCTACCTGTACAGATAGAGCATGCTTGCAGGATGAAATCGCCAAGCCTGAGTTGAAGACATCTGATATGTTGGTCACTTGTAATCTACCGAAAAGATTTGAACATCCTCGTACGTATGAACCAGCATATTTAGTATATTTAAAATTAATATTCATATAATAC
>HE671442.1:0-10711 GCA_000313835.2 Heliconius melpomene melpomene | reverse complement strand
ATAATATTACATTACACATATATACTAATAAATTAAAATACTTTCTAATTTGACATGCAATTTATTCTGCCATGTTAATAACAACCGTCGTCGCTACGCGACCGCGTCCCGCGTTACCGCGTCATTTTGATATCCGTCATCCTTATGAAAATAAATATAATAGTCACTTTTAGCATTTCATCTAGATTGAAATTATATTTCTATAGAAATTATATTCTTATATTTCAAGCAGGCGTAGCCGCGTCCGGGTCCGCTAGTACTTCTATACTAATATAATAAAGCGGAAGAGTTTGTTTGTTTGTTTGTTTGTTTGCTTGAACGCTAAGATCTCTGGATCTACTGGATCGATTTACTTTGTTTTTGTTTTGTATGAAAGCTGCATTCTTCAGAAGTGCTATAGGCTATATAATATTACATTACACATATATACTAATAAATTGAAATACTTTCTAATTTGACATGCAATTTATTCTGCCATGTTAATAACAACCGTCGTCGCTACGCGACCGCGTTCGTTACCGCGTCATTTTGATATTCATCCTTATGAAAATAAATATAACAGTCCCTTTTAGCATTTCATCTAGATTGAAATTATATTTCTATAGAAATTATATTCTTATATTTCAAGCAGGCGTAGCCGCGTCCGGGTCCGCTAGTTGTTCAATAAAAGAAGAGAACGATTCAAACATATATATATAGGTATAAAATTATAAATTTTATGTAATTTTTATATACCGCACAAAACAGAACTATCACGCCGACGATATGTTGTTTATATATGAAGTATCACACAATTTACCCTTTATTGAGCTTTAGCCGGGAAAAGCCGTCTGGATGCAAAAAGCTGAAGATCGAGCTCAGTGGCGTGCCATTAGAGAGGCCTATGTCCAGCAGTGGACGAGGACAGGCTGATAATGATGATGATGATGAGGAGGGAAAAGCTAATGTTTAGGGAAGATTGACAATAGAGTGCCAGCCATGGATCGTTCTCGGTCCGATCTACGTCTGTTAAAAATATTCTTATATGAGAAACAATATAAATATTCATACTATCGTTCTGGTAAAATTGCAGTTAAATCTCTCCTATAAGAATACTCGTATTTATCATAGAATAATATGAGATCGGACCGAGGAAGGTGGCAAAGATCCAAGGAGTCCAAATATAGGTACGAGTTTCTCCCAATCTCAATTTCATAATTACAACAATGGTGTCGTACCCCGTTTTATAGTTTAAAATAAAACAATCATATAAAATAATAATCTATTAAAAATTATATGCATACGTATGGCATTTCACAAGAATTGTAGAATGTTTCAAGAATTAAATAGGCCATATTTTTGTCGTTATAAGACTTATGACGGAACGGTTATAAAGAAGTCATAACAATCGTTTTTAAAGAATTTCGTTTGCGTGCATATGTTTGAAGGTTTAGAGGTATTGGCACTGTTTCAATAAACAGTATTTATCATTTTCTAAATCTAGGCTTTTGATGATCAAAAAATATGACCTACAGGATTTTAAGTTAAAAAAATATTATTAAAATTACTTGTGTAATTTATTTTTTAACACATAGCGAAATAGTCTTTATTTTTACGGACAAACACAAACAAGGTTAAAGTTAGCTATTACCGGATGGTAAAAATCCCATTAAGCAACCTTACAAAACTCAGAGCTCCAAGACCTTTCAGCTGGAGTTACGGAATGGTTTCGCAGACCTAGAATTACGCGTTACTCTCGTGGTGTTAATTCACCTGGTGGAGTTCTGCAAAACCTCCTCCAGTGGTCTTATTGAGGGAAAGCGCAACCTGTGCATCCGATTTCCGTTCTCAATGTCTAAGTCAATTCAAAGGGCTCAGGGCAGAACGGAGCGGAGAGGTGAAGAATAGAGGAGGGCTATTTCCAGCAGTTGACTTCAAAGGACTGATGGGTGGATGGAATAATATATAGGTGCAGTGGAAACCATCGGAAAGTTTTTTTTAAAACTTAAGTTTCAATGTAAAAGTGTATTTATTTTAAAAACACTCTTAACTAATAATTTTTATTTACAACATATGGAGAAAAAATGCTTCACATTACATCACAAAAACTTAAATAATAAAATGTTTCTCTTAAAGTAGTATATATTTTATCACTGTAGCAGGTTTGTCATATAAAATTATTTATGAAATACTAAATCTTTTATTGAATACTTTAATGTATGCTCTTGAAAATTGCAAGCTTTCGACACTTCTTCGTTAGAGGCCAGTCGTGGCGTAGAGGCACAGAGTGTAACTGTAAAACCGACTGGGTGTGGGTTCTATCCCCACTCGAGCAGATGAATTATTTATTTAAATTTATATTTTCATTTCTTCGCTCTGGTGTCGCTGATTTTTTTTAAAGACAGATTAATTAAGTTTAAATATTTTATCTCTATATATGGAATCATAGATGTTATGAATGCTAAATAACCATTATGTTTCAAATTCAATACAGTTTTACGTCGTATTGTCTAGACTTTGAAGTAAAATATTTATGAGTAAATTGTGTTTCTCTTACTCTTTGTGTTAAATGTATGTTGTATATTTAAAGAATGTAATGCGATGTAAACGTATGCTCTCCATTTTAAAACATATTATATTAATAGCAAAGGAAAAACTGACGTAATGCTTTACACAACCAATATTTATTTACAGATTTAAATAACTTATGACGATATGATTTTGCTAATCGATTGCATGGATGAATTCATCGTGGATGGAACACGTTGTTAGATGTGGAACCATGAACGATTTATCAAGATATAGTATGGTTCTTATTGCGTGTTATTTATGTAAAGCATTGCAAATTGATCTTAGCTTCCTTAAATAAATGTATAAAAAATATTATTTAATAGACTAAATATAGAAAACTTCTTATTCAAGAAAACAAGCATGTCAAATAGGTATTTTTCGCTCATAAAATTGCTTAATATATTCGCTGGAGAAAACATGACAAACTGTATTTCTTTAGTAAAAAATATTGAAAGCAAAAATATATCTATGTGGTAAATCTTTAGTGTGTATATCTATACTAAGTATGTATGTATACACAATTTGTTGTTGGAATCTTTTTGCGTATGTTTAGACTTTATATATAAGTGTATTCTTACTTTAGTTTAAAAAAAACATGATTGCTTATTCACAAATTCAAACCTTAAATTATTGTTTTGTATAATTTATCATAGGTACCCACTTTAATTTGTCTCTTGTTTTGTATAGAGAGGCTATACTCTTATTTATAGTGTTTCCTATGGGGGCGTATCCGTGGGTGGCTCTGCTATAAGTGTTGATTTTACAACACTAAGCTCACAGCGTACGACGGCTTGTGATAGTGACGCATCATCGCTTGTCAACTTCGAGAAACAGACATCACTGTATATATTACTATTTATGGTGCGCGTGCGCCGCTCGTCCGTAAAGACATCAATAGTGATTAAACGTCTCTTCACTATTAGTAGATAATTTTTGCGTTTTACGTACGCACTATTACGTGTCACGTGCACGTGTTAACAGTAATGATATGTGCGTAGCGTTGTATATAAGAATTATACATGTTTTGCGTTTTTATTTTATAGATGAAGGCAGTATTCCAACTGGATCTCTTTTTGATATGCATTCTCCTATTGTGTAATATAATCTCTTTTTCATCGTACAATCCTTTGTGTTCTTCATACAACGTGATATTTGCGGAGTGATTAGTGCTCAACTGGCACGCTCGAAACACCATAAATTAAGAACTGAACTGATGTTTTGCATACAACCTGAAGAGAACCAAATGACCAAAAACACAAACTGTCATTTATTTATTTTTTATTTTTAAAAGTTAAAAATATATAAATGACAGCTAGTGTTGTTCCATTAATTAATTATCAATTATACTGGCGCCACTGTGCAATCCAGCCATAATTTGCACCATAACAAGAATACTTATCTACTGATCGATCTATATGATACCTTTGCGGCGTCTATGGAAGCATTCAATTCAAATATCAATAACGTCGCTGACAATAATTCTTAATGGCTATAAGCAGGCGCGGAATAGTATTGCACGAGTTCTCGATGGCATATATTGTTCAGGAAAGACAAGACAATTGTCATTTATCACATTAATGACTGCCTTTGATGTTATCTTTCCGCTTTACCTACTGATATAATATAAGAGCGTTCAATTATAAATGGACATTAGTCTATAGTTCTTAAGTGTTATCTAATGATAAAAAAACTAAATGAACTGTGTTTGTACATTACGTGTGTTTAGTACAGCTATTGACCTTACTCAAGGTAAGTATGATCATCGACGAAATTAACACATCCATTTCGTTTACTTTTCCAATTCATAAATGACGTGGTAGGTGTGTTCATTGCTCACAATAAAGCTATTAGCTTTTGGCGCCATGGTAGTTACAGAAGAATTTTTACAGCTAATAAGCTGGTACAAAATTGGGAAAATTAACTTCAAGCTAATTTTTTGTGTTAAGTATGATATAACAATATGTAATACCATATAAGTAGGTAACTATTACATATATTTTTTGGAAAAATAATGGGCTTTTTCATATTTACTATTAATAAAATTGAAATTCCTCCAAGTGTACCCAAAACATTCACGTGCGAAACTCTGTACTGTGGTTTGGACCTATTGAAAGTCCAGTTAATAATAATAAATATTCCTCTGTAAAGTATAAGAAAGAAGTTACTTCTATAAATTTATAAAATGTCCGTAAAATCTTATATTCTGCAAAAGAGCGACTGAAAATAAAAATAATAGAAACTCTACTAGAGTTACATGTAACATAGTAGTGACATGTTTATGCGTTATATAAAATTTACATCCACCGTAAGCTAACATAGAACTTCTCGAATTTCAAAAGAAAAAACTACGTTTTACATTAAGAAAACAACGTATAAAGTGGATATAACGACTCCTATTAAATATAAGCCTATACAATTTAATATGAGATATTTTATTTTAAAAATTCCATATATTGTATAAATTTCAGCTAAAACAATTAAAGAAAATTGTTTCTTAGTAAGTGTAGAAAGTAGAGTCCTAATATTAATGTTAGAACTCTCCTTTCTCCAATACCCTATAATCCTTATTGTTAAGTTATTATTTTCAACTAGCTAGCTTCTTTTGATAGCCGACATATTATTAGTTTTTATTAAATTAAACAATATCATTTTTCAAATTAGATAAATTAATATTTTTTACGACAATAACAATTATAAATTATTTTTATATAAATTAAAAGTTCGATATATCCAAAAACATCTTTTTTTTAATGGAAAAAAGGACACACATCTGCGCACATTGCAGGTGGTCTGATTTATATACGTAAAAAATTATATTGCCTGCGGCTCCTTTACGTTCAATTAATAATAAAGAAGCCATTTTTCTAAGAAATTTTGACTTCTAACTGATTAGAATAAATTAAAGAATTTTTTTTCTTAGTAAGTATAGAAAGAAGAGTCCTAACATTAATGTTAGAACTCTCCTTTCTCCACTACCCTATAATTCTTATCGTTGTGTATGTTTGTATATATTTGTTATTTTCTTTATAAAACAATATTGATTACTAATGATAATATTTATTTATAAAAGTGTTTTTCTGGCTCTCTTTTATAATCACTCAAACAAATTTAAAGCTTAGCTTAAGCCTCGCGACCTGTACATCATTCCGTGTGTAAAAATTGAATTGTCATATATACAATGTACCAATATAGTAGGCACCTATGTATCCATCATTGTTGTTAATTTTTAACTTCTCTCTACAAGAATGCAATCTTTAAGTACGACAAACATGCTAAACATGCCTGACGACTTCCGAGTGACACGAAATATAAGCCTTAATGGTCTCAAAGCTGACATAGCATCTAAAGTGTTATAGTATATTACTGGAAATATGTTTTTAAAGCGTATAAAGACAACATTGCACCAGTATGACCTAAATTGATAAGAATACGAGGTATTCTCAAACAGTGTTATTACTACATGTAGGTATGGCCTATTATAGGCCTAAATTAAGTACTTTAAGACTTACTAAGATCATATATTATTGTATTATTTTGTATAACGTTAGTACTCGTATTATTTATAAAACGAAATTTCCCTGGGTTTACCCGTTGTGTAAACAGTTTAATTTCATACACAATGACGGCACATCAGAAATATAAATTATTAGCAACATACCAATTACCTATAACTATTAAAATATTACATTTTACAAATATAGATTTTTCAATATTATTAAAATATCAAAGTAATAAATAAAAAAATAATAATAAATAAATAGACTTAACTTATAATACTTTTAATAAATATATCGATTTAGTCAATGTTCAAATATCTCTTAGTATACAGTAATGTAGTCTCATTATCTCAAATCGTCAAAATGTACGTGACACAAAAGAGCCGCTTTAAAAACAAATAATTTTTCGCAAGTTCACAATACCATACTGGAATGTTCATATGAATTATAGTTGCAAATTGGCTTATGCTGATAGCCATCGGCACCGGTGAAGACTGACTTAAAAGCTTGTGCGCCGAAGTGCTGACTCGTTTAGAACCTCTTGTTTACAAAGACGCGCACCGCTGATGTCATGCGCGAAATCTAATTGTGATGATTCACCAGCTTTTACCATGATGCACCGATAAGAGATGTACATAGCATATCCTGCGTGAGATATCACGGCGAGTCCCTCAGCATACCGAGTCCCACGTGCTACAGAAGTTATTGATGGCAACGGTGGGCGCATAATAACTGGCCCGGCACTACGGAGCGTTCAGTCAGTCAGTCACTGATTGCTCGCTACGGGGAGCGCGTGTCGACGTCGATGCGGAGCCGGTGTTGCGCGAGAGCACACACGATAAACAGTGTAGCACTATATAAATATACGTTTTAAACCAATCGAACCTTCCAAAGTGACTTGCCGACACAGACAGTGTATCCACAGTATTGGATGACAGAACTGGCAAATACTGAAAGTGAACCTGAAACATCAACGAGCGCAGGTGCAATGTTTACTTGTTATATAAATATAACCTATCGCTATTTACTGTTGCTAAAATGTGTTTACTAACAAGTATAGTTATTGCAAATTTATTTATTTATTATCATTTGTTTATATGAGTCGTATAAATTTTAAATGTAATTTTTTTTATATGACAAGATTTTTTTATTAATATTTTTATTACATTTAGTGTAATTAGGATAGAAAAATAGTAGGTAGATGTAATGCAAACGTAATATTTTGTAAACATCGTTAACGTTTAGTTAGCGTTTTCATACGAGAAGTCGGAGTTAAATGCGTCCAGGTTGAGAATAACATTTGCAAATGCAGGGTAGGTGAGACTTGTTAATAGTGTTATGATTATCAGAATATAAAATATTTTGTTTTGTTTTTTGGATGGAGATTTCTACACATTTAGAATTGCTATATTATATTGCTATATAATATTCATTCAATATTGTTAAAAAATAGATTTTGTATAATAGCTAAATTAATAAGTTTCGATAGTACGTTAAAAGTACAAAGACCAGTGCCAATAAAGGTGAAGGAAGAGAATCGTTAACACACTGTAGAAGCTGGACCCACTCTGCTCTATTGATCAATGAAATGTTTTATTGCATAATGACGTTGTTGACTTGCAGAACCTTCTCGTGACAGAATATATTTGAACTTGAATTAACGCACAAACTTGTTTTACTATTCATTTGAAATTTTCAACATTTCAAAGTATAATTCTTCATTTTACGATACATTTATAATTTAAATAAAAGAACATCTTACAAATACGAGCCTTTTAAAATTCCTTAAGCGGCTTTCAACCTATAAGCGAATAGATGTGCGGACAGGCGTAACAAATTATAAATATGGCCCTCCATAGCCCTGTCAGAGCCGGGGCCATCTCTTTGCTCTATTTTTGCCGAACACTTTAAAATAACTTTCAGTTTTTAAAGCATGTTTAAATAGTCGAGCGACAAGTTAACAAAATGATCATTTAAAATTCACAAAAAAGACGTCAAATATTTACAATTTAATTTTTTGAACGATATATACCCCTACCTATAAATACTGAAATCGGGCCAAATATATGAAATAAATATGTAAAACCACATTAAGAAAAAAGCTATGAAAATCATGTGTTTTTTTTAGTTTATCGTTAAGCTTTATTTTGATATATATTTTTTAAAATGTTTTTTTAAGGATACTAGCAGTTCCCTTATGTTTTAAATAGATTATATTATTAATATAATATAATATACACAGTATATTGAAATTCATTTATACGTATATACAATTAATATTAACGGTATTCGAAACATTCCTCGGTCCCATAGTACAACGTGACCCCTGATTATTGACCCTGTATACGGAAGAAGTTAATCATGAACTAGAACCCGCGCTGCTCTAGTCCTCTTCAATGTATTTATAAGTAACGATGACATCGATTTAATTTTATAACCATATTGAATCGATTTCTCTTTAAATTACGGTTCTTTACACAATTTTCGTTTTTAAATAAATGCATATGGTTACTTATTATTTATATTCCAAAACGCGGAAAATTTTCATTGGAACCCAAAGTGGAAAATATAATAGAGACGTTTTTAAAAGAAGATATTTTTTTTCATAAAATTTTTTCTTAATACTTTTAAAAATTTTAAAATTATTCTGTAGATTACAAAAAATAGTAATAATACATTTAAAAATAATAAAAGTAATATTAGTACATGTAACATATTGTAATATGATAAAACTGAATACTTATCGTACCTGCAATTATCAATTTATTATTGGCGATAAACAACAATATTATTGCTTGTTTAGTAATTTAAAAATTCTTAAAACTCGAAACTTCATTTCTGTGAAACCTGCTGTATGTTTTGGTAGTTTTTACATGATATATCGTATATTTCCTTTTACGTAAACAATTAAATACATAGATATAGTAGACGTACTACTTAAATTAATAATTAATTGTTATGTCAAATAATAATTATTAAAGCTGTGCGCAAATAATTATTTAATATACGATAAATAATCAAAACTTAAATAATAATAATTAATGAAAATAAAATTAATAAAAATAATTAATAAAAAATAATAATTAATATTGTAGAGAGGCTAAAATTACGATATCATTAAAGTCCTTTACCTTGACATTAAAAAATGATTTATTTTATCCTGCATCATTATCATTAACAAGTACTTAATATATAATAAAAGCAAAATAGTTTATAAACTATAAAAATACAGTTGCAATATTTTCTCGTCAACCGTTATCTTCTTAGCGAGGACATCAGTGTCATACTGTGAAAATGCTCGTTATGATATTGAAGAGAGTTTCCACTGCCTTTCGTCAAAGTGAATGTGTCATGGCAGTGACGGTGGCATGGCACTCTTTACTACCCAAGCAATTTAATATTACTTTTCGAAGGCAATTTTTCGTGGAGTTTAGAAGACTTACTATCGTAGACACTGTTAAAAATACACCATTCAATGCTATAATATATAGAAAAATTGCAAGTTAGTATAAATTGTTAAATGTAAAATACCTAGTCACCTTTATATCATTATCATTCTATGATGACGATGATGATGATGATGATGATTATATAAATAACAACAATATTACAATAGATATAATGCACTTTCGCAGTCAGCTAATTGCGACGTATTGTGATATTATGCTCTACCTTGTTTAGGACTCTTTATCTATTTACCTATGATAAAATTGTTTAGTAAATTTATACACTTTCTGCAGATAGTCTTTAAAATCGGAAAACTCCCCTTTTACCAAATTTAGATTAACTTTTTTAAATTGATTGCTAAAACTAGTGAAGCCAATAGTAAATAAGGCTTATATATTATTATATTGAAACACGTGCTAGTATCTAAATTATAATATCATATATTTTTTTTATTCTCCATTTTAACAGTTATATATAGTTTAGAATATTAATTTATAGAGTACGTCCTAAGCAATTGTTATTACAAGTGGTCACAATAAACATTACAGATATAGATGAAGTAAGTGGAAAATATGAGGTAGGTTTATTACACGATAATATTAATTGTTTCAATGAATATCGTCCTCGGAGCAACCATTCTCCTGCAATATCTGCTCGACCCAATCTCGTGTGCTCGAAGGCCAAGTTCATGTGCCAGTTTATGATTAAAATAAAATCATTTTTTTTTATACCGACAAAAATAAATATACTAAAATATGTGACATTCATAAATAAATAACATTTTATTAGATTGAAACAATTGATTACAGCATTCCAGAAATAATTCTATATAAATCTGAACTATTTTATCTGTACGTGTTATATTAATGATGAATACATTAAAATTTTCCGATTTATTAAATACCTAGAGTGTGACAGTATGTAAAGCTATAAATATAGGTACATAAAGCAAGTTTTAACTTTATAATGAAATCAACATTTTACTATTCAATTTTAAACACTTTATCATTCGGTATAAGTCCCATGTGAGTATTATAATGGATACAAGCCAATAAAACACATTTACAAGATAATTAAAGCAATATATAAAAATCTATATCTTCAAACTGAGTTGTGATGGAGAAAGCTCGCATAAGTAGCGGAGATAGAAGAAAATATTTTACAAATAGTATGAGAGTCTAATAAAACTGTTATCTTAATTCAATGCTGCGGGCGAC
>HE671441.1:226846-247054 GCA_000313835.2 Heliconius melpomene melpomene | reverse complement strand
CTCCAGCGTCAGTCGGTTCTCGGCAATGAGTGCTATGTCGTCAGCATACATCATCAGCCATGGAGGCTGGTCCTGGATGTGAGCCGAGACAGTATCGAGCACTACATTGAATAAGAACGGACTAAGAGCCGAGCCCTGGTGAACCCCCACTGTAATCGGGAAGGGTCTAGTGTCGCCAACAGCAGTTCTAACCATAGAAGCAGAATCGTGGTACATGCCCCTGATAATCTCAATATAGGCCTCAGGGATCCCTTTGGATCGCAATGCCCACCAGATACACTGACGAGGCACACAGTCAAAGGCCTTCTGCAGATCTAAAAAGGCCACGTGCAGAGCTCTCCTTTTTTCCCTGTGTGCCTCCATCAAAGTTCTGAGGGCGAAAATAGCGTCCATGGTGCCCGATCCTGGCTGAAATCCATATTGAGACAGTACACTCTCGGCGGAGCCTGAGGTCGATCATGCGCTCGAAGAGCTTCATGGTATGACTCATAAGCTTAATGCCCCTATAACTACCACAATCTTGAACACTGCCCCTTCCCTTGTAAATAGGGGTAATAAAGCTAAGCCGCCACTGATGCGGCATCTTACCAGTGTTCAAGATATGGTTAAAAAGGTCAGTAAGCATGAGCACACCAAGAGAGCCCAACGATTTCCACGCTTCGATCGGAATGTCGTCAGGTCCCACCGCTTTTCCGTTCTTCATGCGTCGAAGGCAATTACATGTTTCGTCTAGGGTTATTGGGGCAATAAGTCCGAGGTTAGGCGGTGGGTCGTGATGAAGACTGCATGGGTGCTGAGTATTCAGCAACTCCTGGAAGTAGCTTCTCCACCTCTCCTTCACAGAGTCATGATTACAGAGCAGCGTGCCCTGGGAATCTCTGACGCAAAGACATTTTGCGATATCTTGCGTCACTTTTTCCCGGGAACGTGCCAGTTTGTAAATGAGCTTCTGCCCCTCCACAGTTTCAAGTTTATCATACAATGGTGACAAACTCTCACTGCGGGCTCAGGCTACAGCTCTTTTACTGGCACGTTTAGCTACTGTGTACTCCAGTCTGTCTTCAGGAGAGTTGGATTCCTGCCACTTCTTAAAGGCAGCCTTCTTTTCACGAGTCACCTCCTGGACCTCGTCATTCCACCACCATGTCTCCTTGTCGATGACACGTCCTCCCCTAGAAACGCCAAGAACTCGCCTGCCTGCCGCAATGATTGCCGACTGAGCTCGATCCCAAGCCTCCTGAGCAGTCTCGGTGTTAGTCGAAAGATTATGACTTTTCACCTCTGCCAGGAAGTCGGTCTGCATCGGTCCATTCAGCAACCACCACTTGATCCGAGGCCTACGTTTCTCGGCTACTTTCTTCTTCGGAGTGACGTTAAAGTCCATGACAAGGAGACGATGTTGGGCCGTTAGGCTTTCGCCTGGAATGACCTTACAGTTAGTTACCCTGCCCATATGACACCGTCTGGTCAATAAGTAGTCTATTTGAGTTGAGTGGGACCCGCACTTATACGTGATAAGGTGCTGAGAATTCTTTTGGAAGAACGTATTCACGACGGCCAGATCAGACGCAATACAGGTTCTCAGAATGGAGGAGGAGAGGGAGAAAATCCCTCTGCATTGCGAAGACCGTGCCCAAAACCCCCGTGAACACGTTCATACGGCTCAGCAGCCTTACCGACGTGCCCGTTCAAGTCCCCCCCAACTAAGACCACTTCGGTACACGGCACAGCAAGTAGCACCCCTCTATACTGCTCCCAGAATCTCTCCTTTTCGGCCGCGCTACATCCCGCCTGGGGAGCATAGGCACTGATTAAGTTTGTGATAACGCCCTCAATCAATACCCTCACTCGCATCAAGCGGTCGGAGCGACGGTCAACTTCAAGGAGCCCATTCTGAAGCTCTTCAGAAAGCACTACCGCTACACCGTTTCTACCCGAAGGTGACCCAGTGTATATAAGCCGGTAACCCTGTCCGATGTTGCGGGACTTATTGCCCTTCCAGCGTGTTTCCTGGAGGAAGGCACACTGGACCCGACGTCTCATGAGTACATCTGCGAGTTCCCTGCATCGTCCGGTCAGAGAGCCAATATTCCACGTTGCAAAGCGGAGTTTCCGTCTGGGTACTAGCGTCTTTAGCCGTGCCCGTACATGACACGGTAGCCCTTGCCCACTTGTCGCAGGTGTAGGGCGATGTGCCTGCGCGTCGTTTTGCGGCGACGCCCTAGCCGTACCCAGTCTTTTGCTTTTTCGGTCCATTTAAGTGGCGGTTGGCGGTTTTTAAATGGAGCGACTGCCGTCTGACCTCCAAAATCCCTTTGTGGGGAAAAACCGAGGGGAGAGGAAAATAGAAGGGGTAAGATAGGTAAAAGGAGGGAGCTAAGGAAAAGAGGAGGGGAAGGGGGGGAGTTAGGACACCATTCTTACGGACTGGATGAGGATGTAAGAGTGGCGGCTCGAGGATCCGGGGTCGCGTACCCGTATGCCCACAAACAAATATCGGACAGATATTAGTCAGGACATCCTCTGGATACTGTATGTATGGATGTAATATATATTTGTATGTTCCATTAAATACAGGCCGTAATGGCGCAGCGGTAGAAAGGAGTGTAACGCCACGGTTGTGGGTTCGATCCCCTCTCGATGAAGTGAAATATTTATTTACGTTTATATTTGCAATTCCAGAAGAAATGGAAATATTTCACTGGAGAGGGCAAATATATATTATATACTAGCGGCCCGCTCGCGGTTTCACCCGCGTGAAATATGTTATTATTAATTTCTGTCTCCATGACTACGTCCTAGTGACGTCTATGCAAAATTTGAGACTTCTAGCATTTGTAGTAACGAAGTTTCATACAAACTTTCGACCCCAAAAACAACCCCTTAGAAATCGAATATTGCAAATTCCCGTCTAAGCGAGCACCTACGTCCTATAAGTAACTCCTATGCAAAATTCCAGATTCCTAGCACATGTAGCTTCTGAGATTTCGTGATGAGTGAGTGACCTTTCGATTTTATATATTATATATTATAAATATATATAGGTAAATATATATTTCACGACGGCCTTCAGCTTGCACTTCTGACAACATTAATAAAAGGTAACTGAAACTTTAATCTATTTTAAATATCCTCAGGGGAAAATATAAGTCTGGCATACCTTTAATATTTGTAGAGTAAGATGAGTGCGGCTAGACAGCGTCGTATTTATTATTCATCCTTTAATACATGTAAAACTAGCTTACTATTCGCTTAACTTTTTTTTGCTAGTCTGTACTAGTACTTTAAAAATTTAAGTTGAAATAAAAAATTAAAAAAAATAGTAAAATCGATGGTTGTAAGTTTAATTTCCAGTTGGAGAAAAACATTATTGTCATTTCGTAGCTCTAGTTATAACATTATGCGGCTTTTAGTTCCGCCACTCAACGTGCAATGTATCGAAAATTGGATAGAATGTGAGAAACTGAGTATTTTAGCACTATGTTTTCTGTCTACCTTGCTATATGCAGGATACAACCTGAAGCCAAAGAAATATGGATCCTATACTTCACTAGGATTAGATTTCAAATAAAATTAGTTTTATACGTGTCATATTTCGAGGTTAAGTGAAAAATGGAGGACGGAGTGCTTTGAAACTAGGTTATTTCTGAATACACTATACAGAACAAAACATGAAAATAATTCCTTTAAATAATTCAAAATATAACTTTATCCTGTTTTCTTATAATATTAAAAACATAAGATATACGTAAACCAATTTCCATTTAATCAAAGACAAAAAGACTGAAAG
The DNA here is from genome assembly GCA_000313835.2 of Heliconius melpomene melpomene. Taxonomy (NCBI): domain Eukaryota; kingdom Metazoa; phylum Arthropoda; class Insecta; order Lepidoptera; family Nymphalidae; genus Heliconius; species Heliconius melpomene. Next base: position 243,264 of record HE671441.1, on the reverse strand, counting down.
AGGTATCCGGGAAAATTTTATATCTCAACTTAAAATAGAAAAGATGTTGACATATTGAATGCGAGTGAAGCGGAAATTAAAGTTTTATGAATATCGTGAACCATTTTGAAGATTATATTTTTTCTTTGAAGCAATATCCTCTTAAAAATATTTATAAAATCTGGAAAATCATGTTTAGAAAGTAGATTTAGCACAGAGAGAATTTTATAGATACATATATAGATAAAAACACTATTAGTTATTATAGTACTTAAAGATGCAGACAAACCTTGCGAAAAAGCTAAAATATTTGCTCTATATTTTTTAAAATGCGAATACGAAGTCGGTATTTTAAAAAAAATGGGGGAAAAATTAAATATGTGCAAGTATAAGAAAATTTGGACATACAGTAGAATCTCGATTAACCTGACTAATAACTGTTGTCGTTACACATTTGGATAATCGAAAATCCGGATAATCGAATGTATAAAGAAAAGCTACGCTACTCAATATTATATTTCAGCTCTACGCTTTTTTTCGTATAGCAGGAATTTAATACATTTATATAGCGACAACATTGCGACTTAAAATAGAATATTTATAATAAATACCACAAATTAAAAATAAATGATATTTAAAAAAATTATTTACTTATAATAAATTTTTATTTTCATAAAAACTTTATTATATAACGTTGAAGCGAAACACTTTAGTCGTTTAACAAGTTTTCCTTTAGTACCACTCATAATTAGCAGATAGTTTATATTTTTCTAGTAGAAGGAAGAAAATATTAGTTTATATTTTTCTGCCTCTTTTTTAGTAAAAGCAAGAGGAAAATATTAATTGCTATAAATTTAAAGCAGGGGCAGGTTCCAAATGAAATGTTGATTTTAAGCTCCCAGCTCGAGACACAAAATATACGTTCATTAGCGTGCTACGAAAATTATATTACTACAGTACTTGATTATATCATTCAATTCTGTATTCGGGACTGGCTCGTCTTGATTTCGTACAATTTGTTGATATGTTATGCTATTTCCAATAAATTCTGATTTCGATTTATTACATTTACTTACTAATTAGGTAGATTTATTCGTTTTATTGGATGGGATTTAAATTCAATTTTTCCAATTATGAGTGAGAAAACTGGGTTTTAAGATATTTCGCTCAATTTTTAAGATGTTTGTGTATTGACCAGTGGAACTCAACGCTGTGGTTCAACGAACAGGGGAGAGAAAATGAAAAACAAGTCCGTTTACAATGGTAGTTTAGAAATCCAGCACAAACTCACTGGATCACGGACTAAAATTCAGCTTTTATTTAAAAAAAAATATTTATACGCATACAATATACGTATTACTAAACTTTAAAAATAAAATGTACATCTGAGTACTTGAACATTTATCTTATAAGAAAAAAAAATCTTAAAATGTCATCAATATGGAGGCAAATTAAAAAAGAAAAAGATAAAATAAAAAACAGACAAACAGACTCCAATCCAAAATTATTGTAAAAACCCAAATAGTTGCTGTTGACATAAAATTCTACAACCTCTACCATATACGGATTTAGCCTCGTCTATCTCTAAACAATAGCCAGCTTTGTCTCTGAAGGACCTATTTTCAGTCAGTCAGTGAGTGAGTCAGTGAGTGGGGGGGCCGCCCCATCAATATCTCCGCGGTAACTATTACTCAACATCGGTCAAGTGGAACATACCAATTTACAGCTACATTGAACGAAATCGATTGAATCTTTGAAACGCTATCGTCTGAATATTAAAAACGAATAAGAAAAGGAAGTGAAATGAAAAACCGAAAATTATATTTTTGGATATTTTTATTAGATTCTTTGAATGTCTGGAAGTTATTCCGAAATATCAATACTAAAGTCGTGTATATAATAAGGCGCAAATAATATTTTAATGTATTCCTCCTCAAAGAAAAGAAATATTTGGCGTTTTCATTTCTTCGCTCTAGTAAACCAGGCAAAGCGCGGTGTTGAGTTCCGCCACTCAAGAATTTAGCAGATGTGGGGTAGGTGTAACTTAAACTAGATTCCCTTTGCCGATCCTGTTATGTATAGGGGATACAGCGTGAAAAAAAATACCTAAAAATAGTCCATGGATTATGAAGTGTAAAATTACTTTTCGTTCCCACTGGAATTTCTAAATGCTAATCCATTCTGCCTAAGGAATCCCTATTATATAGTTACTAGCTTTCTACGTTCAGTCGTTTCGGTTGTGGGTGTTAGTTCTCTGTCAGTCATTCAACTCAGCCGTCAGTCGATAATATATTTAATAATTATATTAAGTTTAAATACGATCATTATTATTATTAAATACCACTCCAATCTCATGAAAAATAGCACAAGTATTTTTAATAGTACCTTATGTAAAAAAATCAACTTCACGCAGTATCCCGCATATAACAGAATAGGCACAGAGAGTCTAGTGTTAAGACATTCTGTTCTCCGCTTTCCATCGAGTTTCGGCCTCATTTCGAGAATTCATACCAAAATTTTATAATAAAAATTTAAACAGAAATCTGCAAGAAACTTCGAGTGCTGCAAACTAAATGAAGCGAAAACGGTACTATTATTTAAACGGCTCTTTAACGGCGTGCATATAAATGCAAAGATAACAGTAATTTTGAACAAATGAGAGACAATTCTCTGAGGCCCTCGTGGCGCAGGGTCACAAGGGAGTGACTGTAGCGTGATGGGTGTGGGTTCGATGCCCATTCGTGGGATTGAATTATTATTTTTTAAATTTTAGAATTTTTTCGGTCTCGGACCAAGGTAAAAGCCTGGCGTTGATTTCCCCCATTCAACACGCAATACCTTGAAAAATTTGGCGGAAAGTAGAGAACGGAGTGTCTTAACATTAGGTTCCCTCTGCCTACCCTGCTATTTGTGGGAAACCACTTTAAAAAAAAATAAGCAGAAATCTGCAAACTAAATGAAGCGAAAACGATACTATTATTTAAACAGCACTCTAAAGGCATGCATATAAATGCAAAGATAACAGTAATTTTGAGCAAATGAGAGACAATTCTAGTGCGATTTATCTTCGAACCACTCGAATAATACTGAGAAACGAACATTGTTTTCGATTGCTATTTTATATTAGAAAAGCTTAAACTGTGGATACGTTGGTTGGAACAAAGTTCTATTTCATAGTTCTAGTTCTAGTTGAGGTTCTCATAGTTCTAGTTTTAGTTGTTCCTACGATTGCTATCATATGTTAACTTTTCTTTTTATATTGGTCAATATAGACTTTTTTAATTTATTTAGATAAAAGCCTGGAATATTATTTTTCCGGAATATCTACCAGCCAAGTAAAACAAACAGGCTTAGTAATTTCATATTGTACCTACATAGTTGTTGTAGCATTAGTTTGACACCGACTTCAAAATTATAATTTTTTTTTATTTTTTATTTTAGTTTAACAAAATCAAAGTACGTTTTACGTGTGTATGAGGTCTTTGTCTCGTTATTTAGAGCGAGGAAATGCAAATTTTACATATTTAATTCCCATGAGTGAGAATCGAACATATGACCATCACGTTCACAGTGCCCTTGGGCCTAGACAGCTTCAACATTCTTGAAAATATTAAAATGTATCTATCTACAATAAAAACACTTTTAAATTGTAATAAAATTTGAAATATGCTTTGTTGCTAATCTTAGAAACTATCTTAAACAAACAAAGAACAATTTTATAGTCAGCTTACAGTAATACTCGCAGTTACTGTATAACTTTTAAACTTGTAAATTCTATAGTTTTTCTCAGTGGTTGTTTATTCAGAGATAAAATGTTTTAACAATATAAAAGAATTTATAAAAGTTGTTTCAAAAGCTTGTTAAAATATATATATATATATTTTTATTTAATAGTTTTTATATTTTTATTTAGTTCATGTAATCGACAAATATTTATATCGTTTTCTTTTTTTACGTATACAAAAATAATATTTTTAGTTTTTACGTGTATTGGAAATGGAAATATCAGTATTTCATATTTGTGATTAAGTGCCGGAGGTAATTTTCAGTGTAGTGGATTACATAGAATGGTTTAACTTGGTTCTCGAGATAAATGCGTTTAACCAAACACACTCAACTTTATAATATTTAAATTTTATAGTTCGATGCTGTTGTTATAAGAAATAAATTGCATTACAAATTGTTTTTACTGGACAATTGAAATTCTGATGAAAATGATAATTTTTAGAACATTCCAAAGTAATAAATAAATTTTAAAACAATATGTTAAACTTAAACTTAATTTAAATAGAAGCTTTTTTCTAACAAATGTTAAACTTCCATACTTTAATCCTTGCCAACGTACAAACGAGAGGTAAAGTGTAAATGATTCAGTGTAATTCCTACGAGGTCAAGCCGACACTGCCTGAATAAAGAATGAGGGTCCGCAAGTGTACCTGTGCCTGTGCCTGTGCATGTGCACGGCCGAGAGCGATATGGTAATCTCGATGTTAGATAGAAACTGGATGATTCTTTTCTTTTTATGATAGTTTCGATACCTTTGTAGAATGGTAGAAACGTGACATGTTTTGAGTTCAATACGATTTCTACTCAATGAAAAATCAGCTTCACCCTGTATTCGTACTCAGCAGGGTAAACAGAGGGAATCTAGTGTTAGAGTAACGGATTTCAACGCCGCCCTTTGCCTCAACACCAGCGCGAAATGGAAATATAAATTTAAATAAACATTTCCAGTTTAAATCAAGTTCTGATTTAAATTTTAGCAATTATCGTTAGATTCTCTTTGCTCACTAAAAATAATGTCAAAAATAAAAAAAACATATATTGTGATTATTTGAGTCACATAAAGGAACGATGACATCATGGTAGTTCAGAACTGTACACTTAGAAAATTGTGGGTTCGATTCCTTGGTCAGGGATTAAAGAGATTTTTAAAGTCTAATCCGTTTAGACCTTAGAATCGTAAATAATATATATAAAAATACTTTTTTACCATTAAAAAAAAGACAGAAATTGTATAGAAATATAATAATTGTAATCACAAACACCAGATTACTATTACCATCAGAAAGTTATTATTTAAAACCATTTTAAACATGTTTTGGCACTTAGTTATATGAAATTTGTATGCTGCGGTCAGTGAAGGGAGTCTCGAGGGAAGTAAGACTGGGATTTAATGGCCAGTACGGTATCTGCCCACGGGAGTTGTTTTCATATTGAATTTATGTACTAGGACTTGCTTGGCTCTATAGATTAATAACCGTTAGTGCTGTTCTACAGTTGCTGTTTTGATTATTCCACGTCTTGGATAATTTGAATAACTTTACATGGCAATGATAAGTGGAAATAAGCCCGATTTGTGCATGTCTTATAAAATTATTTTTTTTGGCTGTGTAGAGTAGACTGAGGGAACCTGGGAACTTATGTTATAGCAATCCGTTCCGGTTAAGATACTTCCGTTCCTTACTTTCGCAGAATTCTGGAGGTATCGCGTGTTGAGTGTAGGAACTCAATGCCGCATTTAATTTCCTCGGCGGGAATCGAACTCACAATCAACCACGTTTACGGTCGCACGCTAAAATAAAAATATTTGTGCGTATTTAATATGGATGACATTTAGTTATATTACTTTTTTATTTTGTGCAAGTACATAAAATACCAAACATAAAGGTTTCACAACACCACAGTGAACCTTGTGGCTGATTAAAAATAAGATATGACAGAAAATTATTGTTTCATAAAATAGCACTAATTTTGATACTAAAGTATGATAAGCATTCCTAGGTGTTTAAAGAAATAATTGAAAAAAATCTTATATAAGTAACCAATTTTTTTATCTTATAAGATTTTTTCGGCTTAGTAAGTTAATGCAATTTAAAAAATATATTTTAAAAAAGTCCAGTTGAGATGCACATCTTCCAAAAATCTTTCAGTATTCCAAAGAATTCCAAATACAAAATCTTTCTATCAACCACATAAATCTACCAACATACCTATATAAGTTTATACGATACGAGCGAACACACATACGAAAAACAGACGAAACACGATTCAAAGGGCCGCCGCACCACGCTGATTTACAGCCAGGACCCCTGAATGTCCTCATTTAAATGAAAATTATACACATCTCCCGGCCATGGGCCTCGCTCTCGTAAAGCAACTGAATTATGACCTGGAGATATTCCAGTGGAGGTAACCGCTCCCGCTCTTGAAATTTTAAATACGTGTGTTGTGAATTTTTGAAGCATACTACCTACATGTTAGATTTTAGCTTTTTGTGTTCTACCTGTTTTTTGTACAACGAGAAGTTGGAAATTTCCTAATAATGTCGTTATTTTGTATTCGACGGACCACTCAGTTATGGCGCAGAAGCATTAACTTGCGACCGTAAAGAGGACAGGTTATGGGTCCGATTCCGATGCAAGGAAATGGAATATTAAATATTTTCATTTCCTCGTTGAAATAACGAGGCGTTGTGTTCCGCCATTCAACATATTCATTGCAATGCTTTCAGGATTCAACAGAAAGTGGTGAACGGTTGTATCTTAATGGAAACGTCTTGTGTCATGTCTTAGCGTAAGATGTGAAGCTAAAAAAGATTACTTTCAGCATTCCACGTCCATCATGCAAGTGCAGCAAGCAAGTGCAGAATCCATTACATTGTACAGTGAAGAACAGTGCCCCCTGGCACTGCTCCGAGTTCTTCATCTTCATTTATCTTCATCATTTGCAATCCAAGTTAAGGCCCCTTTACATGATTATAATCGCCTTCAACAAGCTCCTCTCTTTATTTAACAAAAAAAAATTAAAAGGACATATGAAATAATTCTAACCTCGTCTACGTTCTAGAAATGAAGTGATGATAATATTGGACAGGCTTTATAGGTGAATGGTCCACGCAATACCTCCAGAATTCTACTGAAAGTTGGAGAATCTTAATAGGAACGGAGAGGTCTTAATATTAGGTTCCCTATGCCTTTTTCGCTATGTGCCCCACAAGGTAAAGCTAAAAAAAAAACAAAAATATGTAATGGTTTCATTAGGTATTTTCTTAAGATAGGAAGAGGTTCAACAGTATTTATTATATAATGTAAGTTGACAGATTTACGTCTTAAATATTTTAAATTTTTTATAACATTTTCGTTGATATCAACTACAACCAGTACGTATAACATATTACGAATATGCTCGTACACTACTGTCGTACTCGTACATATGTCGTAGCCTTAACCCAGTTTGTTTCTAATTTGCTTGTTTTACTTTAATATTAACTCGGTTGGCTCTCGTCATAAAAACGCCGGCACCACATTTAACATATAATATTTTATAACTGAAGGGCTGTTACATGTAGCACCGCTATATTTATTTATCTCTGCTCTCTTTTAACACTACTTTCTACTTGTCGTTTATATAGAGAATATTACTTTTTATGGTGATGAACTCAACTCTTTTGATGTTGAAAATAAAAGTATCTCTACTACTTTACAGTAGTTGAAATTTATGTAGTACATTAGTACATTATATTGTATTATTTATGTATTGAATTTTCGTCACACCTCTGCTGTATTTAGGGGGGGGGGGGGTACCTTAGTTCAAAGCTAAATAATAAAATTCAAAGCTAAAGTTAAATAATACTTGTTGAATAGGTTACGCCAGACCGAGACGCCGATAACATTTTTGAAATATGTTTAGGATTTAAGAATAATGTAAATAAGAAAAAAATATATTTAATTGTTGTTTTTAGGGTTCACTTTGATTTATTTTTGTTAATACTTCTAGAATTATAAAATTTGGCAGCTAGCATCTTCCGGTAGTACTAGTCCAGGGAAAAATCTCAAAACTATACATTGGTTAAATCCCAAAATATGGTACGAAACTATGTGGCGACTAAGCCCGACTTGTGCTTGTCCTGTTTTTTTTATTAAAGAAACAACCAGTCACTCGAAATAAGAACACCCTGTAATTCGCTAAAATCTTTTTACGCCTTTTTACGTATACTTCGTATTGTTTGTTTCCTTTTGAAGATTTTTCGTTCAAGCACTTTTTTTTATAAATGTCAATATAAAGCCAGTTTATTGTGTATTTTTAACCGACTTCTGTAAGAAAAGGAGGTTATCAATTCGATTGTATTTTTTTATGTTTGTTACCTCATAGATTTTGAAAAGTAGTGCCAACCAAGCCAAGTAAAACAAACAGACTTAGTAATTTTATATTTTAACAAATTATTTGATAAGTTGTTGTGGCAATAGCTCGAGACTGACTTCAAATATATTATTTTTTTATTATTTTGGTTTAACAAAATCAAAGTACGCTTTACTTTATGTAAAATTATTTTTTACTTTTTAGTTCGTTGTTTGAAGTCAATTTTTTTTGTTAAAAAATAATTTATGTAACCGTTCGTCGCGTCGTAAAAAATATGTTACATTCTATAAAAATATGAAAAAATATTTATGAATTACTCTCAATTATTATAAAAGATAAAATAATATTAATTCAATTATACTAAAATATAATAAAAAAAACCATGGAACAATATTTTAAGTTCATTTACTTTCCAAAGGGCAGACAGGGCGTAACTTACAAATGAAAATAACTTTGCTAATGAAATTTCACTTAATAATAATACCAAACATTTGGAACTTTAATTGAAATAGTTCAGGCTATTTGCTAAGGTCAAAGCACGTTCTTGTAATCACAATATGTACTTGATATTTGGATTTTGGATGTAACCAGCTTCTTGGGAAAACTTGGAGCACTTTCGACCATATTTCATTTGCGATTGGTATGAAAGACCATTTAGCTGGTATTTTTAGGTCTACCTAAGATTGGCCCAAAAACCATATTGCCTATGTCAAGTTTATAATGATTTAAAACGATAATTTAAAAAATGTAATTATTTTAATAGGGTACTTAGCAAAGTTTATATTATGATAAGGTTTATATATAATGGTAAAATAATAAATATGTATAATTAAGGCTAAGTAAGAATGAAGATCAGCATTTATGGTCTATCCATAGTTCTAGTATTTTAACTTCTTATTAATAAATATAGATTTATTTATTTTAATGTTTCGTATGTAACGTCCATTCCATCCGTCCATTTTCTCTTGTAAAAATAAGTAAATTAATTAATTCTCCCTAGAAAAAATCGAACCCACAAACATAGCGTGTACACTCGACACCGACCAACTAGTCCAAGACTACAATTTATCTAGTAATATTGTTGTAACTAGCAAATAATTAATTTTCACTAAGTTCTGATCAAGATATTCTACGGCTATAATAAAGGGCCAGTCCTTAATCACTGAACGAGCATATGTTGATATCAATAAGTTAGAATTAGAGGCCCATATGAAACTTATGGCACTAGTTGGCACCCAAGGGCGAAAAGCGAAACATTTTATATCAGTTATATAAGTTTCGGTTATTGCTCGCTGGGGAAATATATTTTGGAAATCTGAAGTAAATATTATTTTTATTACTAAAGAATAATGATAAAAGGTTTAATCATTTTAATTTAATAATTAGGCGATATAACTTAATATGTCAGACCGTAAACATACCATAGTTAAGATATCTCAAATATTTAATTTAAGCCAAGAGCTTAAATTTCTTAAAGGTTTTTTTATGTAAATATATAATATCGTAAATATCTATTGTGTTTTAGTGATTTATTGTATAAGCCTGATTTTTTCTGCAGTTTAAGGGACGATAGACCTGATACCTTATAAACATGATATATTAGAATTAAGAATTCCTTTTTTTTTCCTTCTAAGATACGGAACCCTAAAAATACTATAAAATTATCATATCAACCCACATAACATCACGATGTCTCATTTACTATAACATAATGCTACAATACATTATTTTGACGTCCTGCAACTTCTGCTTCTACAAGCTTAGTACCTAGACGTGACCGCGGCCGATAAGACAGACAGATCGCCGTGCACTTACTAGATAAATAGAAGCGCTTAACTCCGCTCACAAGAGATATTGTTAGATTATCCGTACAATGAGACTCTTGTATTTTAGATTTACACTTGCTGTAAATATAGTGAACAAATGTAGTAAACGGCGACAACGGCAGTTGTAGGTTCGATTACCATTTAGGGTTATTAAATATTTAATATTATCATTTTTTCGCTCTAGTAATGAGGCGAAGTGTGGCGGTGAGTTCTGCCACTGAACACGCCTAAAGAATTCGGTGGTTAATGGAGAAACGGAGTATCTTCACGCTAGGTTACCATGTTCCCTCTGCCTATCTTATTATTTGCGGGGTTCAGTGTGAAACTTAAAATTTAAATGTATTAAACTTCTTATCTTCTATCTATATATATAAAATCGAAAGGTCACTCACTCATCACGAAATCTCAGAAACTATAAGTGCTAGGAATCTCAAATTTTGCATAGGAGTTACTTATAGGACGTAGGTGCAGGTTAAGACGGGAATTTGCAATATTCGACTTCTAAGGGGTTGTTTTTGGGGTCTCAAATTTTGCATAGACGTCACTAGGACGTAGTCATGGAGACAGAAATTAATAATAACATAGTTCACGCGGGTGAAACCGCGAGCGGGCCGCTAGTTTGCTATAAGAATGTTCAGCTATAATAAAATTTTAAATATATAAAATATTTCAATGTAACAATGTATAAAATTGACTGCATAATTTTATGCATCTGAAACTCTGAATGGTGTTGGTTTATTTTCACGAGTTTCTCAGATACTAGGGTAGATATTACGTTGCTTCTTTTATCACATCTTATATTAACTTAACAATGTTATACTTTTACACTTACTTCCCTGCTTGGAGAATATTATGACTTTAAAGAATAGTGGTAAATAGAAATAAAATTATTATCCACAGAGGCAGCATTAAATGTTAAGTATTTTTGTGTTATAAAATGAAAAATTAATGAATTTTGTAGTACGATTTTTGTAAATGTTATTTTAATATATTTTTAAGTGATAAAAGAATTTTATAGTGAGTCAGTAAGTACATGTAATAGTTATTACTTAAAATATTACTAATTACTATTTTGAATTACAATCATTCTGAATATTTTTCTTTTGTATTTTATTCAATAGTTTGCAATTAATAGTAGATATACCGTCGTGACAAAAGGTGCCGTTTTATTTTGAAGAGTAACATAATTTGTGTCATGTTAATCATCATCAAAATAAAATATTTTATCGTTGAATATTAATATAAATAATCTTTACGCCTTTTCAGCATAGTCTCAAGTTCTTCACTTTCCTCCCAAATTTGATAAAGTGACGAAGCTCAACGCTATGCTTAGTCTTGCTAGTGCAAAAAAAATATAATAATTATTTTGCACGACGACAATAAGAACTCGTCCAAAATTAAATGTTAAAAGCAGGTGTTGACAGAACCAATAAATCTTTTATCTACATACACCTACATATGTGTTGCCAATGTTTTATTTATGTGGTTTTCAAAAGGCTTGGGCAGAGTAAGGGATTGACAGTGTTACAAAACGTCTGTATAAACGACGGGCATTAGCATTTTATTCGATCAATGAAATGGTGAACGTTATACACAAGCTGTCCGTAAAAATTAAGATATTAGTAAATTTAATAATTTGGCTTTGGCTCGTGATTTCGACGAGGTGAGGTTCCAATCCCATAGGGGACACTTTACGCGACCACCGAATTTACGCGACCACGGCTAGTCTTGAAGCCATTCGTGGCTTAGATACACCGATTGGTTTATTTAAAATGTATATTTCCATTTCTTCGCTCTGGTGTCGAGACAAATTCTGCCACTCAACACGCAATGCTTCCAGAATTCGGGGGAAAATGGGGAACGGAATGTCTCATCTATATATATACATATTAACAGAAGCTAACTTTAGTCGTTCAAAAAAACTATTTTTATGTATGAAAATAGACAGAATTTAAATATACATTTAAAACGTTAGTTTCCCTGTCGACAGGGTCCGGTTGGCATAAGTAATTTATGCTATCAACCTAAACCTTTTTCGAACATATATTTATATAAATTGTACTTTCTGACCACCAATCCTATTTCCTGAACTCCGAATTAATAGTTATATTTTTATTTAGGATAATCGTTAAAAATAAAATAGTATTTCTTTCGATATTTCATAATTATAATATAGGTAAGAGTTGTAGAAGATACCTGCGATAAAAACTTCACTTAGTTATCGACGACGAGGCGAGAGAGGTATGCAAAGACCGTAGCGTTGTCACACCCTTCTCTCTGGCCATCACGACAGAAATAAAGAGTGAAGCTAAAAAACATCTTTGCATTCTAAATATTTCACAACTGAAAACTCAAATAAAAGTAAAAAGCACCTACTTCTTTTAACATAATTATTTTTAATTCGGTCCAAATTGTATAAATTACGGCGAAATATTAAAATAAATATACCATCTTGACAGAGACCCGAATCGTAAATGTCAATCAGGTCGTTTCTGAAGCTTTTATTTTATTTTCAACCCTCAAAAATAATGAGAGGCTTATTCAAAATGATATTTTCAAAGTGTAATTGAATCGTTGATATAAATATTAGCACAATTTTTTTGTATAAGACGCTTTTGTGGGTTTAGACTGTTTTTCCAATGTTGTTTTATTATTAATACATTTTTTTATATTGAATTCATAACGATATCTACACTTATATAAGTTCACAGTAAATATCACGTTATAGAAATTACGTTTTTCAGTTATTATAGAATCTTTAAAAAAATGTATTAATCATATATATTTAGATATTTGGAAATTTAATTCTTCATGTCGCTGTCGAGTTATTGACAGAAAATCAAATCTCAAGTCAGTTTTCCTGCTAGCTATTTCCCAATTTACAGAACCGGAAATGTTAGAAAATTCCTACAAATTGCCAGTGATAATTCAGTAGCAACACAATATATGTACATTATTTACTTTTGTCGAGGCAAAGCGCGGCGTTTAATTCCGCCACTCAACATGCAATGTCTCCAAAATTCAACGGAAAGTGAGGAGCGGAGTGTCTTAACACTAGGTTCTCTCTACCTACCCTGCTGTGTGCTGGATACAGCGTAAAGCTGTTTTATTTTCTTTTTATTTTACATATCCTTACATCATCAAAGTCCAAACGACGCTGACATTTGTTACTAAGGGTAACCTGTAGCTTCGGTCTATATGGAAATTATATGGGACACCCCACTTTGGGGAGAATGTGACCTTCCCTAAGGTATTAACTAAATTATTAACTCATGATATTTCGACGTAGGTTCCATTGTAAAATGTATAATACGGTTATTTACATGTTATACCGTTTGAAGGATACAGATATGTATAGTTAAGGCAACTCTTTTGTTTCATTAAAGGTCAATTCACGCAGTATCCCGCACACAGCAGAGTAGGCAGAGGGAACTTAGTGTAGACTCTCCGTTCCCCACTTTCAGCCGAATTCTGGAGGCATTGCGAAAATATTTAACTTCCTCGACTGTACATACTTACTTTTAAAAAAAATTACATATGCAAGTTTTTCTGTCATTTTTTACTCATACTAAACATATGAGTAAAAAAAATATAGAAATTATTTAACCTAAAATTATCGACTTTAGAACAAAAAAATTAAAATATTATTTTTTTCTTCAAAGGGGAATCGAATCCACAAACTCAACATATTACACCAAATTAAGCTAACACTATTCGAACCAATAACATTAAGCATAGTGTTTCAACACTAATAACTTACATCTACGTTAAAATTTAATTACAATACGATAGCAAGAATCAAAAGGAACTAAGAATTAATGAGGAATCCCATTAACTCGCGTACTCTAACACAATGGTGTCACGTTACAAATCCAGTTACAATTGAATCTTGCTTCTTGAAAGGAAAATTGTTGTACCCGTTTCAAATTTCAATATTAAATTATTTTTATATTGGGTAGAGGTTTTTAAGTAATTTCAAAAAGAATTCGAAACTTTGCTATTATGTTTTTATTATGGAGTTCAGGGGTAACATATATTTAAGAATTTTTCTGTAGCTACATAAAAATACTGGGTGTGAACTGTGATAATCAGGATTTTTTTTGCAAATAGGCTTCATAGTAATTGAAAGTTAGTATATATGTATGTATATACATTGGTACCAAATACCAACTTCACCTAAAAGCGGGTTAGGTGTTTGCTGAGTGACTGACCCAGTCACAAAAATGTCGATTTTTAAATGTTAATATATCTATAAACATTTGAGTTAAATTGTTGAAATTTCATATATAAGCGCTACTTTATGCTGTATATAAGTAAATTTCATGCATGTAAACTAATTGGCTTACGAGTTATGAAGTGCTCAAAACCGCGTATCTGGCTTTTTACTTGGCTGGACACACAAGAAAAAATAAATAATTATTTTAAAACTTATTTCTAACACGTCACAAAGTTCTAACTTTATCTTTTAAGTAAATATTTAAAGATATATATATATATATATATATATATAGGAACAGAACTAATGCCTGCGGTTTCACATATAGTATATCTTACATATGTTATTTGAATTAATCCGATTTCCTATTATTTATCATAGCTTCCGCTTGCTAGAAGCTTTCATTCAGCCGTCTCTACTAATTACTTGTAATAAATAACGCCATATTAGTCTTTATTACTGTATGATATATGGTTTGTTTCTCTTGTTTATTTTTAGCTTATATTTATTTGTTAATATTAAACATGCCGCTATGTTAATTAATAGTTAATAATTTCTATTAGTTTTGTAAATAATAAGTTAATTTAGACATTTATTAATTGTATAGTGTTATTTGAATAGTTTCTAATGTTTGTGCGTAATAATAAATGTCGATGAATGTTGTTAATTTCTTCATAGATATGCGTTAAAGTTAGTACAACGCGGGGTAGGCAAAGGGAACCCAAATAATTCATTTCCTCGAGTGGGAATCAAAACAACAACCAAAACGTTTACGGCCGCTCGTTTGTACCTAAGCACCACAACTAGCCTCAAATCTTTTTCTTCAAAATTATCATTTAAATACAAAATAAACTTCATTTTAATACTTTTATACTGAACTTACAATATTATATTTCAGCTAGTAGTAACGTTTGAGAAATTTCTTATTCGTTTGTTGGCGCGCTGTTGCAAAGAATGTACTTTATGATGAGAACCGCTATGCCGCGATGCCGATGAAAGAATTTATTCTAAGCTGGTTTCCGCTTATCAGAAAATCGCATTTTCCTTTTAAAATATCTAAAGATTCCTTAACAATTCCCGTTTATATTAATGCAAATTTTAATGCTTTGTTTTTTGTTACTTATTATATACTAGCGACCCCCTTGCGGCTTCGCCCGCTTTTACTACTGAATTATTCATATAATGTATGTTTGCAAAGCACTTAATATAATGTGAAAATTAATTAAACCCTAATGCAACCCGCATTTTCGTAGTTTCAATAAGGATTTTCCAATTGTTTTACACAGCAAGGATTTTTTAGTAGGTACCGTAATTTTAAATCTGTGCTACTAATCTTTTCAAGTATCGTTGCTATAAAGGCAGGCGGGTTTTTTTTTTGCTTGTGGTTAATGCTGAAGAGGGTATTCTGTCCCTGATGAAAAGCAAGCACTACGTGGCTGCCTGTGAGGAAAATTAAATAGAATGCATCGGCCGGGAATCAAACACGGGCCGCCCGCGTGGCAGGCGAGCATTCTACCACTGAACCACCGATGCGTGTAAGGCAGGCGGGCGCGGCGGACGCATGGCGAGTGGCGAGCCGTTTCGCAGCAAGGATTTTTTGATATTGTAACAACTTCTAAAGTACTTATTAAAATGAAAAACAGTAAAGACAGTTTTGATCTACATTAAGCGGCCAACGTAACTAATATACTTATTTATATGCTGAGAGTAAGGGATAAGTAAAACTTGAGTCGATACTGCTGAAGTGTCAACGACGTGATGTGTCAACAATTAAATGCGTTTTTCTCTTAAACTATTCGCAATTTCGAAATTGTGTAAAAAGCAAATTTTATCTTCGTTTAACGTAGAAAATTAATAAAGTATTTTAAAGGATAAGGATTAATACCATTATGGAAAAATATCCCTCACAATAAAAAATATATTGTAATTACAATTTTAAGACAGAAATATGATCACTACACGTTATTCTTAAAATATATGAATATGCCGTCGCTGACTTTTTTGTAGATCTCATTGAGAGGAACAATACTCCAGTACATCCTATATCTTATAAAACAAAGTCGCTTTTCGTGTCTGTCTGTTGTTTCTAACTCTTCTTCTTCTAAACCACCCAACGGACTTTATTGCGGTTTTCACCAATAGGTCGAGTATTTTTCGTAGAAGGTTTATATATAGTAGCATGCGCGAAAGTGTCTCAGCGGGTAGGACTTTATTCATATTTTTCGTATTTATGTTAATTTACATAAGAATGTACA
>HE671441.1:203203-220598 GCA_000313835.2 Heliconius melpomene melpomene | reverse complement strand
CATTATTACAACACCTTCACAGCCAGAAATTCTTCACGTCGTCAAAATAGAGAAAAACTGAATATTACATGGAGAAAGAGGGACTTAAACTAAATGAGCAACAACTCCGATTTACGGGCGCTGATGTTGCTTCCGTAAGAATTTTTAGAGCTTTATACTTTTTTTCAGTTCTATAACGAATTATTTCCCTAATCTCTATAAGTGCTATAGCCAAAGATTACTAATAAAACACATCTTTATATTGTTCAGAAAGATCTAAATATTTCTTTTCGTGCCACGGAGACGGTTATTCAACAAGACATTGGGCTGCTGTATATTATGTCGTTAGTACATCTTCCTAGAGTTTCGAAACGCTAACCAGGATTGACTCTTCAAGATTAGACCTGTCGTTGAAATACTGAATAATACGAGTCAAAAAGTGCCTTTAGAGAAATATTAGAACGGTACGTCGTCGCATATATCGCATACCTAATTGCAAACTGCCCGCTGACAATGACATCTCAAAAAAAGAACATGGGTATTCTGTAGAATATGTTGGCAGCATCGGCGTTGCCTGGAAAGATAACAAAGTAGTCACGCGTTCATTAACCTTCATGGATGAACTGCCGAAGACCCAAGTTTCCAGATACGATAAAATGAAAAAAAAGAAATGTGAGACCATTGTGATACCAAGCAAAAATTGCCCAAATTTCTGATGTTCTGATGTTCTGGAGTGTCACAAACAGTTTGTGAAACATATGGCGTAACATTATGTTATTATGCGTAGAAAAAGCGCGGCGCTGAGTTCTGCCACTCAACACGCAATGCCTCTAGAATTCGGCAGAAAGTCATCGCATTTGGCGGAAGATAGTGGGGAACGGAATGACTTAACACTAGGTTCTCTCTGCCTACCCTTCTCTGTGCAGGATACAGCATGAAGCTGGTTTTATTTGTTACAATAAGCAAAATAACTGTTTTAAAACTTTTCACAAATCTTAGTTTTATTATGCCTTTATAAGACAGTGTGACATATCTGTAACACTCCCTTTATTTTAATTTCCTAGGTATATAAATCAAATTTCGCAAAAATTTAAAAATATGGGTTTTTTATTTATTAAAAACATCTGAAAAACATCATTTAAGTAAAAAAAACGTCATTGACATACAAAGGGTTATAAATGAGATTAGCCTCAACTTGTGTAAGTTATTTCAAGTGAAATCCATAACGATTGGGGGTGGTGTTGTAAACGTGACAAGTTTAGGTTCGATTTCTACTCGAGGAAATAAATATTTAATATTTTCATTTTCTCGCTCTGGTAACGAAAATAATGTTTCTAAAATTCAATAGAAATATATTAATTTTATTCTTACAAAAGTATTATTTATATAAAGATATTACACGCGTAATTTCCTTTTTAGTTCTTAGGAAAAAGGAGCAGAACTTCAAGCAAATAATGTCAAGATTTATACAGGGTGTCTCTCTTAAGTAATAATTTATGCATAAAACGTCCATGTTTGAGCCAAGCTAACTAAGCATGGTTAAATGAGTTCGTCAGCTCTTTGAAACATGTTTGGTAATCCTTACCAGCTTTAATATAGAGAATATTATACTGTTAATAGTCCTTTCCCTTTATTAATAACTAATGGTATTTTTTTATATGAAACCTACCTATGTTTATACATAAAATCTATTTATGTTCTTGAGATTAACTTGATTTGATTTTGTTTTTTATAGCTTCACGCTGTATCCCGTGCATCGAAAAGTATGCTGAGGAAACCTGGGAACATAGGGTAAAGACAATGAGTTCTCTATTTAAACAATTCAGTTTCCCACTATTCGACGAATGCTTGAGGCTTTGCGCTCAAGAATTTGCCGAAAAGTGGGAACGTCAGCATCTTAACACTATGTTCCCAGGTTACCTCTACCTACCCTGCTATATACCTGATACAGCTAGAAAACAAAAAAAATGCCATGAAAAACAATTGCCATATTAACAAGGGGTCTATCCACTAATTTATTTCCCTATTACTACAGTACTTTTAAAATTTATAAGTATAACTTAACAAACTTAACTTATTTTATCTCAAAATAAGGAAAGAAGAAGATATGCTCGCTCGGTATTGTTTCTATAACAGATTTTGTAAATTTATCGGATGAGAAATCCGTCTTCCAGTTTTGATCGAATAAGGGCTTACAGCCTTCCAAGTTACGCTCAAGGAATTGGCAATTACATAAACTTTTGTTAGTTTTAAAAGGTTTGGTTTCTTGTTTCATATTTAAAAATAAAAACTTCACGCTGTATTTAACATATAGCAGGGTAGGCAGAGGGAAGTTGAATGGCGGAACTAAACGCCGCGCTTTACATCGTTACCGGGGCAATGCAATGAAAACATTTAATAATTCATTCCCCCGAATGGGATTCGAAGCCAAAACGACTGCCTTGACATATTATCATTATAAATTTTACCTATATAGCTTGAGACGTTATGGCACAATGGTATCTTCTTTAAGCGCGATGGTTTTGGGTTCGAACTCTACATGAAAAATGGCTGTACTATAAAATATTTTTCATTCCCCTATTCTAGTAGATTTACGGAAGAAAAATGGCGGATTTGGTCACTATATTCTAATTTTTAAAAATATATAGTTTGATACCATCAATTAGCCTACCATTATAATATGCAATATGCATTTTACATATCAAATAAACGCTGCCCACACCGTGACATTGACAAATTAGACTCGCGCTATAATTAGAAACGTCATAGCGGTGAAAGGTGGAAAAATTGTAGGAAAAACAAAAACATTATTTTAACAAACAAGAAAATTAATTTCGAATAAAAAACATTTGTGTGTGACAAGCACAAACACAAACACTTTGCAATTCTTAATTATTTTACAGATTGCCGGCACCCAGCTTCTGGTTGTCGGTGTAGGAAAAAAATTGTATGACGCTACGCTAGCTAGCGTTTGTTATAATTGGAGCAAATATTAATTAAAAGAAGAGGTCTTGGTGGATGTTTATTCGCTTATATATATTATTTTATATTGTTATATAAAGTGTTTCTTGTTTGACGAAGTCGTCTGTCTATAAGTGTGAAGGTTGTGGATTCGATTTCCACTCGAGGTGATGAAGTATTTAATATTCTATTATCCAAAACGCGGCGTTAAGTACCGCTGCGCAACACGCAAAGCCTCTATAGTTCACCAGAAAATGAGTAACGGAATGTCTTAATGAGAACTGAGTGTGTTAACACTAGGTTTACAGGTTTCTCTATCTACCCTGCCATGTGCTGGATACAGCGTAAAGATGATAATGAACTCTAAATCTATGCTGGTCTGGTCATCACACATTTAAACATAAATTTCTATTTGTTTAAAAAACTTTATAATCTATACGGCTCTCTAAGGGGAGTACCCCTAGTATTCGTACTCACTACCACCGAAAGGTACAATATCTACTCCATTTACCTCTAAATAAATAAGTAAATTATGATCACCATATTCGTTAGTTTAAAGATGCTTTATCCTTGCCTAGAAATTTATTCATGAAGTGTTTATATTTAAGCCCAGCTAACTAACTATGGTTAAACGAGCTCGCCGGCTCTTTGAAGTACGGATATAAGATTTGGCCGTGCCTGTTAGAGGGAAGCTTATTTCGCCGGTGTATTTATAATATGAGAAATATACTTTAGTTTAACTAAAAACAAGATGTTTATAATAATAATATATTTAGTAAGTTTTTTTTTTTTCATTTTGTATCCCGTATATAGCAGGATAAGAACGAACCTTGGGAACCCTGTGTTAAGACAGTTCCGATGCCGAATATCCACCAACTTCTCGAGGCACTGTTTATTGAGTGGCGGAGTTCAACACTGCGCTTAGTCTCGGCACCAAAGTTAGAAAATGAAAATATAATATAATTCCTCTAAGTGGGAATCAAACCTACTACTTGTGTACCCACCCATTTTTCATTGTTGGCTACAATATTAAAAGGGAGAGTTATCTAAAAGTATCGTTGAAATGTAATTTATTTATTGTTTTGCGAATATTTTCCTGGTACTTTCCTTTTATTTTGAACGTATCTCGAGATATTTACGTCCATTAAGCGAGGAAGTAGTATTCGAATAATTGGTGAAGACCATAAAAGCTGGCTGTTGAGAGACAAAATCAGTTTATTGTCCTTGTCGACTGTCTCTCATTTATCATTTGTACTTGAATGTTTTCGCTGTATTGCCTTCATATTAAAGAATATTATATTATTATACTTTTATGTTGTTTTTGTTAACATAATGTAAAATTGTACTTTGTCTTTCTTAATATGCGGATAAATACATTTACAAAAGATACGATTACGCTTTTGAGTAATTTTGATATTTATTGTAATTTCTTTACTAAAAATGTTTTATCTTCTATTTACATATACTTTTTTTGTTAGTATTAGCCAAGGAATTAATGAACAACAAACAAAAATGTTGTCTAATGTTAAAAATTATTAAAATTTTTAAGTGCGGCGTTGAATTTCGCAACTCAACACGTAATGCCTTCAGAATTCGGCGGAAACTGAGAAGCGGAGTGTCTTAGCACTATCCCCCCTCTGCCAATACAAGTGAAATACAGGGTGAAACTGAAAAAAAATATCTTATTCTTTTCTACCAGCAATACGAACACGTAACCTCCACTTTTTACAATCACGAGTCAGAGTCACGAGTCGAAGTGGCAATACTCGAATGTAAGCACTCGAACATTGAGTGCCCCATTGATTTCAATTTACACTCACAGCCTTTGTGAAAATAGTTGTAGAGCACTGCAGAGTGTCAACATTTCAATATTCATGAGGCAGGCGACTAACTGGTGCGTCGCCGCCAGTGGGCTTACAGCCGCCATTACTTTAATAGAAACGTTGTTTTCCTATTACATGTTCGGAACATCGGAGTTTTAGTTAGGACAACCGTGTTTTGTATTTACATGGCTTTGTATGTATGGGGAGGTAGTTTTAGGTTTTAATGGTGTTTATTTAACTTAGCTGCTGAAAATAGATGGGAATCTATCGAAATAGATCAGCTTCACGCTGTATCCTGGACACAGCAGGGTAGGCAGAGGGAACCTAGTGTTAAGACACTACGTTTCCTTCATAATTGTGAGACTAGGAGATTCTAAATACGGTAGAGAGATATTGGACAGAACTTAAAAGATAAGTCTTCGAGGCTGATTGTTATATAATGTATTTCCATGTCATTGTAATTGTAACATCGACATTTACAATTTATTTTACTTAATAAGGAGCCTGGCATCTATCACTTTGAATGTACTAGAGGAACCTGGGATCCTCTATTACGTTCCTATTGCTATTCACCACTTCTGGTTCCTATAAATATATATTTCTCTCCAACTCGCTATACACAAGATAAAGTGAGATATTAAAAACGACAGGATAAACCGAAATTGATACATTTTGTATAGTCAGACTTATCGCCAGCCTTTGTTTTATCAGAAAAATGCACGGGAAATTAAAATAATTATTAATATAATCGGAGATCAAACCCAAAACTACTCCAAATAGACAGTTCTCCTACACCATGATGTTTCAAAAAGTATTATTAACCACGATAGCAAAAGTAAGTAGAAGTAAGTAGAAAATTATTTTTTGTCTTGAAAAATCTCGTTTAAAACTTTAAATAATACATGATCCCGTGCGTGCATGTGTTTGTTCTTTATTTTCTTATTTCATTACAACCAAATACAAGTTAAATGTGAATAGGTCTATACCCCACGAGAATAGAACCACTTCGACAGTTATTGCCATAGCAATATTTTCTCGTGATATCCCCGGGATATTATCAGAATGTACGAATATAGTTTTACAGGAGTAACGATATTCAAATATTTTGGAAAACTGTAAAAAAAGCCTAAATTTGAATAAAAAAATACTTTCATTTAAATAAAATAGAGTTCAAACGTGGCGAAGAGGCACAACGAGTAACTGTAAGTGCGACAGGTTCTGGGTTCGATTATCATTCGAGGAAATGAAAAATTTATTATTTCTATTTTCTTCGCTCTGGTGTCGAGGCAAGGCGCGGTGTTGAGTTCTAACACTCAACACACAATGCCTCTAGAATTTGGCGGAAAATATTACTTTCCCTCTGCCTACCCTACTGTGTGCGGGATACAACGTGATGCTAATAAAAATCTATACTACAGACTATATAATGCTAAGTTAAAATATCTATAGCTGAATTATAAAATATATATTAATTTTTTTATACGTAGTCGGAACGTACGTCGATAATAGTACCGGATTTCACTCACGGCCTCAACTTGAGACGTTGCAAGTTGACTAGCGGAGCTTAACGCCGCACTGCAAAACATACTATAACACATTTACTTATTTTTATTATATAAGGTAACGAAAATACAGTTAAAACTTTTGATTGATTCAAGAAATGTGATTTGCTCCGTTGTGTTACGGCTCTCTATAGCCCGAGGATTTCTTATAAACGCTATATATATATTCTTTGAAATTTAGTATGAATAAATAAAAAAAGGTCGAGGGCAAACAAGAAAACCAAATTTATTTGTTCTTTTCTTATGATTCTTTATAGTCTGTTTTTATACTGAACAGTGTTTGTAAATGTATTTTAAGAACTGATTTATTATGAAGGAAATAGCTCTGGTTATTTTATGGATTTGTGTAAGAAAAGGTATACTTATTAAAGTAGCAAGAGGCATTGCCTCGTTTGAGTGGCGGAACCCAACGCCGTGCTTTGCCTCTACACCAGAATAGAGAAATAAAAATATTAAATATTTTATTTTGTAATTTATTTACTAAAAATATAAGTAAGTAATGATTTTTTTCTATGACAATGGGAGACAGAGTATCTTATCCAGAATCTCTCTGCCTGCTCTGCTATGTGCGGAATACAACCTGAAGCTGAATGATTGATTTTTCTATGAAATAGCTATGAATTTTCACTTGTCATTTTTTATAGGTCATAAATTGAGGTTTACCGGTTCCCTCTGTCTGCAATGTCCATTTCTTCGCTCTGTCGAGGCAAAGCGTGGGAAACGGAGTGTTTTAAAACTAGGTTCTCTCTCACATACAACAGCCATGATAATAATACAAATACATACTTAAAATTAATTATATCAGCTTTAACGATGTCTAAATGAGAACATTTACTTTAGAAACAAGTGCCTTTAAAACTAATTTTATGTAGGATATTAACATTACCAGTCATAATAATGAGAATTTGTATGTAATGTAATAATCTCACAATATAGCAGCTAGCGTGTTGTTGCTAGGCTTTAGTCTACATAGGATAATGCTGTTCTAATATTGTTCCATATTAAACGTTAATTTGCAGTAATTGGCTTGAAACATAAAGGTTAATTAATATAACTAATATAAGAGACCAGTCGTGGCGCAGATTGTGGATTCGATTCTCTGGAAATGAAATATTAAATATAGTATTTTTTCGCTTTATACATTAAATATATTATATTGAAATTGGGACATTGAATCTGACGGTAAACGCTATGGTTGTAGATTCGATTCCCAATCCGGGGAGTGATTGTTTCTAAATGTGTGGCGTAGAGTTACTCATTCCCTATTAGGTTCCCCCGATTACCCTTCTGTGCAGCAGTAATCGTGTAGCCGCTTTTCTTTTTACATTGAATTTCTAAGCTAAAATATAACTCATATTTCCATTACACTGAAGATGGAAGCCATATTTACAAAAATTGTTTAATAATGCATGAGTTATTTGTATTCTCGATTCAGAAGTATTTGAATTTTACCAAGTTTTGATGAATCTGGAAATACTGGAAGCAATATAAGAGAGTGCATAAATGTATATTTCCGTATTAGGAAATTATCATAATTTTAAGGAATTTTCTCGTATACGGTAAAATTAATAAATACTTGTTCGGAGTAATATAGGTAGAAGTTTTGATTCTTTGAAAAATAAGTAATAGCTAGCTAAGTTAAAATAAATACAACCTTGACTATCAAATCATCAAAAAAACCCAATTGTTAAGAAAAAAATCCTAAATCCCCAATTGTAAACATACACATTATCAATTTCCACATAATCAGCTTTGCTTCTCACTTCTAAATTCTGGACACACAAATATAAATTGAAACGTGACCAAACAAAAATAGCTATCAAACGGCCAACTTCGCCTTGTTCGAAACCGTCGATTCACTTTTACTGGTAATTTCCGTAATGCTAAGGATACCGCCTTCCTTTTCAGGATACACTCTATACGCGGACGTGGTACGATTTCTTAATAGCTAATGGTACTGGAAAGAATCTAATTGACCTATACCTATACTTTATACAGGGTGGAAGAGGCAGAGCTCCTTTTACTGAAACTGCATATAGAGTAAAATATTTCAAAGCCAGAGCTAAAGAAATTAATCAAGGTACCTGAACAGTTTGGACGTAGGATTTTTTTAATTCAATATGGCCACCTTAACAAAATGGCGACGTACATATTTCTGAACTTTTATACCCAAAGCTATGGGTATGAATTGAAAGGGCTTACATCCTATATCTTATAAAACAAAGTCGCTTTTCGTGTCTGTCTAAACTTTCTAACTCTTCTTCTTCTAAACCACACAACGGATTTTTATGCGGTTTTCACCATTAGGTCGAGTATTTCTCAGGGAAGGTTTATATATAGTTTATTATTTGTACATAAGAATATAAATTAACATAAATACGATAAATGTGTCTAAAGTCCTACCCGTTGAGACACTTTCGCGCATGCGCTGCTTTAATGGTAAGTACTACATGAAAATAATGTACTGGAATATTATTCCTCTTAATAAGATCTACAAAAAAGTCCGCGACGGCATATTTTTATCTTTTAAGGATAACGTGTGTGTGTGATCATATTTCTGTCTAAAAATAGTAATTTCAATATATTTTTTATTGTGAGGGATATTTTTCCATAATGGTATTAATCCTTACCCTTTAAAATACTTTATTAATTTTCTACGTTAAACGAAGATAAAATTTGCTTTTTACACTATTTCGAAATTGCGAATAGTTTTAGAGAAAAACTCATTTAATTGTTGACACATCAGCTGTATGTTACTCAAGTTTTACTTATCCCTTACTCTCAGCATATAAATAAGTATATTAGTTACGTTGGCCATTTAATGTAGATCAAAACTGTCTTTTACTGTTTTTGCATTTTAATAAGTACTTTAGAAGTTGTTACAATATCAAAATATCCTTGTTGCGAAACGCGCCCGGCGACGTTTTGCTTATACAAGCGCGTCATGAGCAGTCATCGGTGGTTCAGTGGTAGAATGCTCGCCTGCCACGCGGGCGGCCCGGGTTCGATTCCAGGCCAATGCATTCTATTTAATTTTCCTGACAGGCAGCCACGTAGTGCTTGCTTTTCATCAGGGACAGAATACCCTCTTCAACATTAACCACAAGCTCGAAAAAAAAACCCGCCCGCTATATAACGAAGATTTAGATGCGTTTGCACGTATTGGATAATTGGAGTTGAATGTATTATTTCAGCGCGATATATTTGGTTTCATATTTTTTTGTAGTAGTTATTAGTAGGTAGGTTTTTGTTTATAATTTCTTCCGTTTAAAAATAGTCATTTAACTATTTAAAAATAGTCATATAAATATATTTTAATAAGTACTTGAAAAGATTAGTAGCACAGATTTAAAATTACGGTACCTACTAAAAAATCCTTGCTGTGTAAAACAATTGGAAAATCCTTATTGAAACTACGAAAATGCGGGTTGCATTAGGGTTTAATTAATTTTCACATTATCTTAAGTGCTTTGCAAACATACATTATATGAATAATCCAGTAGTAAAAGCGGGCGAAGCCGCAAGGGGGTCGCTAGTTTAAGAATATAATATACTATAAAAAAATATAAATCCAAGATGGCTGCCATCACAAAATAGCAGATAAGAAATACATTTTAGTACAACCCACCTAATAGGGCTATTAAATGAAATAGAGGCGGATTTAATTTATCGACTATTTTGATGTCCAGGATCTACTGATGAAGCTGGAAAATGGCCATGAACCATTTCTATTAACCTTTTTATAAAAAAATAAGGTTTTATTCAAAAGGTAATTTATTGTGAACGCTATTTAGCTTAAATTAGTCCACTAATTAAGAACCAAGATAACAATAAACAACAATATAAATATTAAAATAAAAAAATCTCATATACCATAAAATTTTACTAAAGTAGTATATGAATTTATATTACATAAAGAACATAAAGAATGGCCCCTTATACCTTTAAATCCAATATAATGGTATTACTTAGAAAACGTTATCGTGCCAATAAAATACAGGATTTACTCCTTTTCATATATCTTGAAAAATCTGTGCGATGTTATAGTGCTCATATTTCACATAATCGAAGTCCATAAAAGTGTATTACGTAGCTGGGAAAACTGTCCGTTTCGCGTACATAAATATTTTAATCTAAATATTGTATTAGCTTTTTTAAAAAGTCGGTTATAAATAATATTTAAATTTACATTTCGCATTATTAATACGGATGTATGGATTTCAATCGCATTTGGGAAATGATTCTTTTTGTCATTTTATCGCTCGTTATTAACGAGACATAGTGCGGCGTTAAGTTTCGCCACTTAATACGCAATATCTCGAAAAGTAGGTAGTGCTTATATTTATCAAGTATACTCTGCTATGTGGGAAAAGACATGAACTAAGAAGTAGAATTATTCTTATAAGTTTTTTTAATTTTATATCCCATTTTTTTGCCACGCCCAATATCAGCATTTTAGAATTTAATGTTTTGAGTGAGAGCCATCGCGATCATCTGGAAAACATGGCCAAGATTGGTTTCTTTACCGCATTTATCATTTACCAGCAGGTGATCGGTACGCTGATTTACCTTGTCCTTTCCAAAAAAACATCACATTTTTTGAACTCATTGAAAATAGTAGTTGTTCCTTTTACTTGACTCTATATGTCTCATATAAAAAAATCTATAATCAATTAACACCACAGTAAATTATAAAGGCGTGTTATATAACAGGCAAGCATTGTCACAGCCGCGTTGCATCATCACAGCGTGGAATTTCAAAGAGAGGGAAGTACTTGATTTACGAGAGCCGCCGATGTACGGGCGAATATTAAAAAATTCATAAAAATATCCTTTATGGATCCACTGCATTGAATTGGGCGATAATTTTCGTATGAATACTTTATAACGGCAATAACAGGAGCGATGTCTGGTTTAAAGCTGATGCGGCCTTAATACCGGTGCTAGTGTATGGAATTCAAATGTATTTTATTTTAAGTATTTTTGTTTTTGTTTTTGTGTATATTCTCTACATATATTATATTTTTTTATTTTCACACTTTTATAAACTACGAGATAACTAACTAGGCTATAACTAGTTGTGGCGAAGGGGCACTAGCGTGCGATTGTATGCGCGATAGGTTGAAGGTTCGATTCCCACTCGAGGAAATTAAATATTTATTATTTTTATTTATTTACTCTGGTGTCGAGTCAAAACGCGGTGTTGAGTTCTGCATAGAATCCGACGGAAAATGGAGAGCGAAAGTGTCTTAATAGGAACGGAGTATTTTAAAACTAGGTACCCAGGTTCCCTTTGTCTACCCTGCTATAAGCAGAATATAACGCTAAGCTAAAAAAATAAACATAAAAACATATCGAAAATATAGGTACACGGTAGAAGTAATTGATTTATAATAAACTAGAGGACGCGCGCAGCTTCGCTTGCTTATTTAGGGGTGAATTCTAATAAACCATAGAACATGTTCAATGAAATATTTTAAGAGTCTAAATTTCAAATTTTATAAAAAGCGATGGCGATTTAAAGATTTTTCACATACAAACTTTCAACCCCTAATTGGCACCCTTAGGGGGTAAATTCTTAAAAACCGTGAGACACGTGTTCAATTAAATCATTTTAAGAGTCTGAATTTACAATTTTATAAAAATTGGTGCATATTTAAATTTTTCCATAAAATTTCAACCCCTATTTCGCCCCTTTAGGGTTAAAATTTTTCAAAATTCCTTCTTAGTGGATGTCCAGTTTACGAAAGTAAACATCTGTCCAAATTTCACGTTTCTACGCACAGCGGTTACGGCTGTGCGTGCGTCTTACCTCAGTCAGTGAGGACAAGTCCTTTTATATATATAGATAGTAGGATTACTAGTTTTAGAAGAAAATTGAACTTTTAATATTATATTTGTTTTTTTATAAATCTTTATATCTTATATAGATATAAGATTCTCGGTTACGTTCAATTTACGGCATTATGTGGTAATGCACTAGATACAATGACATCTTCTTGTCTTAGTAGCATAATTAATGCGAGCTAAGCCACTTAAGCTCTTCTCTTAGAGGACTCTCTCTATTCTATAAATAAAGGAATATAGATTATATATAGCAGTATTAGGATTATATTCTTAGTCTAACAAAGACCACTTGCAGTTTAAAATATAGTATCTTTTCCCGGCTTTGCTTAGTTACCCAACTAGACAATTGACAGACTCATGCTATTCTAACACATATTATACCTTATTTTTATGTAGTTCATTTTTATTTTATACAGATTACATTATATTGAAACTTGTTACAGAATTTCAAGAATAAATAGATGAAATTTCATTTCCTCGGTCTGGCAACGAGGTGAACACGCTGCGTTGTGTTCCGCCACTCAACACGCAATCCCTCCAAAATTCAGTGAAAAGATGGCAACGGAAGCGTCTTCCATTAAGAACGGAGTATTTTGACACTAGATTCTCTGCGTAGCCTCCTAAAGCTTGAAGCTAAAAAAAAATAATCCAGTAATAAAATATAATAACATTCATAAAAAAATATATAAAACTATAAAATCCTTTTGTCCCGAATTATACTTTTCCACAATTAGAGCCTACTAAATCTGAAGTGTTA
This sequence comes from Heliconius melpomene melpomene, assembly GCA_000313835.2. NCBI lineage: Eukaryota > Metazoa > Arthropoda > Insecta > Lepidoptera > Nymphalidae > Heliconius > Heliconius melpomene. The sequence continues at coordinate 207,669 of HE671441.1, read as the reverse complement.
ATTTGCAAGAGCGAATGGATAATGTACGTTGGATTTAACGGCTGACGTCCGCCGGCTGCCCGCTAAAGATATTCTCATTTGACCAACGATTAATACGATTACCGTTAAATACTGAAGAATTATTAAAGTTATTTTATTTTATCGTATTTTAACGACAGTTGTTGAATTATAGAATTTAATATTGTATCTCTATATATAATAAAATATTAGAATATTCTTCATTCTTCTTCATCACGTATAAACCATGGTGGGTATATTTGACAAAATGTTTTTGGCACTTTGCATTGGCGTAAATCAATATTCCCTGACCAGGGAAAATAATATAAGGTTTTATGAAATATTGTCAAATCTTCTACCCTAATTATTGTATTGAAGAAATAGATCCCATAAATATTATCCAATATTTGGGCACGCTCAAAAATCGAGTTAAAAGTTAACGAGGTTTTTTACATGAATTTGCTGACAGTGAATTAATTTATATTCTCCAGTTTTGAGCATGTTTGGTATAAAAGCCACAGGTCCGTTGTAAATTACCTTTCACAGGCATCTCTTTGGGTGTAAAGAGAACGTCCCTCGAATCTACACCGACCGCAACAATGTAAAGACATTTCCATTATTTGGTAATAGGGTATTGTGACGTAAATTTCTCCTCTGAATATGCAAATCAGGTTTAGCGACGACCTTTTACGGGAAGTATTGGGAAACTTCGAAAAAATATTAAAATTACAAATGAGCTCTGGGTTTTGTATTGTAATTTTGAAGTTTACCTTGCATTTAATTAAGCTTTTTTTAATTTAGATGCTTTTATTTTTATAGCCAAATGAACCTTGATGATTAAATATGCTAATATAATTTATATGCACGAATAATTTAGCCATTATTAAAAAAATATTTTTAAAAATTTAATAAAGAAAAACAGCCCGTTTTTTTTCGCATTGTAGAGGCAAGATAGTACGAACCTACGTCCGTAACTTTTCCCTCAGTTTTAAAGATATTACGTTTTGAATGGCGAAACTCAACGCCGCACTTTATCTGAGCGAGGGAATAAAAATAATTTATTTATAATGGCACGAGCTCACAACCATCTCGTTAATAGTCTGTCTAACAGATAGCCACAACGGTCTTTGTGCAATATATTTATAAACTAAGTTTTATTAACAGTTCTTCCTTTTGTCACTTATACCGTTAGCCATACGGCTACCGTAGCCCAGCATATTTTACATTACAATTATGTAATTCTTTTTTTATCTATATATATAAAATCGAAAGGTCACTCACTCATCACGAAATCTCAGAAACTACAAGTGCTAGGAATCTCAATTTTTGCATAGGAGTTACTTATAGGACGTAGGTGCTCGCTAAGACGGGAATTTGCAATATTCGACTTCTAAGGGGTTGTTTTTGGGGTTGAAAGTTTGTATGAAACTTTGTTACTACAAATGCTAGGAGTCTCAAAATTTGCATGGACGTCACTTATAGGACGTAGATACTCATGGAGACAGAAATTAATAATAACGTAGTTCACGCAGGCGAAGCCGCGGGCGGGCCGCTAGTGCAATATATTTATAGTTATAGTTACAGTTCTTCCTTTTGTCACTTATACCGTTAGCCATATGGCTACCGTAGCCCAGCATATTTTATATTACAATTATGTAATTTTTTTTTTTATATTATATATTATATTAATAATATAGAAAAAAAATACATTTACATTTGAACAGCCACAAATATGAATACAAAAAACAACTATTTCGACAAACACGCAAAATACCGCTAAAGAATCTCAGCACGTACATAAGTAGAGGTTCTTAGAAAGGCAAGACTGTATCATTACCCTTAACATTTCGGTAAAGACCGATAAGGGAAGGTCATCAGGCGTCAACGAGGCTGAAGCTGGTCATTTGCTAACAATTTACTGTAAGGTCACGTTCCACTAATGTTTGAGTGCCCAGCCAGCGCTGTCGAGTACAGCGTTAATAGTCATTTCGACTGTAAACACTGGTGGAGTGCCGTAAAATTATATTGTTTTTGACATCGTTATTTTAGTTATTCCATTTTTTTTAAATGTTTTTAACGTGTTTTATTTTAAGACAAAAAAGTGACGCAAGCTGTAAATTTTCAGTAATTTCAAGTATTCTATAGGTTTTGTTTTAGCCGCTCCCTGTATCCCGTATATAACAGGATATAGAGGGAACATAGTGTTAAGATATTCCGTTTCTTACTTTCCGCTTAATTATGGAGACATTACAGCTTTGGAGTCATCACAATCAAAAGACAGCATTTACGTGGCGTTTTTTATGTATTTTGCATGTTCTCTATTTAAGACAAAATCTATGGGCTATTTCCCGTGTACCTACGTTTATGATATTTGGCACAAAATGAAAATTAAAAGGAAAAATTCAAAATGTGAAAATTTACATAGAAAAAATCAATACAAACATATATTTGTAGTTTATTTCATACAAAATGGAGACATATCTTCGTAAACTTAAGTTTCTCTCTTATAAATTGTACTTCCCGTTGACCTACAATCCAGAAATTAGTACGGAGTACAACAAGCAAATGTGACTCGCACTTGATCATTTTTTATATATATATATATATATAAAAGAAAAATCAATTCCCTAGAAGTGAATATTAGTCCTACACGACTAAACAATTACGACTATTACAAACCACACAAAATATAGGCAATATATCACCGAATCGCACCTGAACAGTATACAATAACTGTTATACGCCAGTTTTATGGCGGCCTCATTGAAGCACTTTATGTTCTACATACCGTTTGTCTCTTTGATTAATTTGGTCGTTAGTTTTTGTGGACAAAAACAATTTCAAATGTAACCGCGTGAAATTATTTAATTGTTAGCGAATAGTTGGTTAAACAATATGATTAAATTTACGATCATGTGTTATTTGGGCACGTTTATTTTTTTTTTCAGCTTTCATTCAGCTTCCCGCTGTATCCCGTTTGTAGTAAGGTAGACAAAAGGAGCTTAGAGTTAAGACACTTCTTTTCCTACTCTCCGTTGATTTTTTTGAAGTATTACTTGTTGAATAGCAGAAATCAACGCCGCATTTTGCCTCAACATCAGACTGAATGAAAATATTAAATATTTAATTTCCTCGAGAAGAAATTGAACCCGCAACCTGTCGCGCTTACAATTTACCTATACACTTAGTGCCCCCACGCCACAACTGGCCTCGTTTAATTACTATAAATTGTTTAATTGTTACAGAATAGGCGCGCAGGTTCAACAATATTATAATGTAATTTACGATCGTTTGGTATTTGGAAACATTACGTAAGTATACATGTATATATATTGTTTTTTTCATCTCCTCACTGTGTCCTGCGTATAGCAGGGTACGCAGAGAGAGCCTAGTGTTAAACACTCCATTCTCTACTTTCTCATTGCCTTGTTTTGCCTTGGTACGAGAGCGAATTCATTCCCCCGAGTGGGAATCGAACTCACATCCGAACATATAAATAATGATAGGTAGTGTACTGCAGTGAAAAGTGAAAAAAAAGGGAATAGACTGTCTTAATATAAAATTTTCTTTGCCTACCCTGCTATATGCGGTATACAGAAGGAACATGAAGCTGAAAAATATACATTTTCTTTCTAATAAAAAATAAGTAAGTAATAGAAACGTACCATATAATAACTTACAAACTCAAGTATTACTAAAAAAATCCTTTTCGCTCTCGTTACTAATGAAATATAAAGAACATCTTTATAAACATAAGTACGCGAATTTGAAATGAAAATTTCAATCTTAGATTTAGTTTTTTTAGGAAAAAAAGATATGCTTTTAAGAACCACTGTTTCAAATTAAATCTTAACTTTCACAAAAACTATAAAAAAAAAAACTTTTTAGATGAAATGAAAGCTTTGACGAATAAACATAGCTGTGTATTAAAAATGTATTTTTTTTACATAAAATGCGAGAGTTTTAAAAAATATTTTATTGAGAAACTTTTTATATAATATACATAAATTACTTATGAGGCTCCTTTGTGCTTGAAGTTCGATTCCCACTTCGGGGAGTGAAATATTTAATATTTTCAATTTCTCGTTCTAGTAAAAACTGAATTCCACCATACAAGACGTGCGTTACTCGAGAATTCTAAATAAGAACGGGGTGACTTAACGTAGGTTCTCAGGTTCCCTCTGAATACCTTCATATGTGTGTAATAATTGAAGCTAAAAAAATGCTTTATATCCATAGGTATATTTACTCAATAATTAATGCTGAAAGAGACAAAAAAAAACAATCATGTTTTCTTATAAACTACGCAAAATTCCATCTGGCATCTGGTCCATAAAATGTTATACACAATTAAATTTAACATTATGTTTCGAGGAGCGCGTCTCTAAGAACAAAAACAAGATAATTGACAATTTCTATTCATTTCTCGTACTGAATAAAGATTCTTTCAAATTACTCGATCATTATAG
>HE671441.1:183520-202715 GCA_000313835.2 Heliconius melpomene melpomene | reverse complement strand
ATAAGCCTTATAATACGCACGACCTTTTTGCTGGTGGAAGAGAAATACCGCCCACGAAATGCCTTTCGACTTCGCAAATATTGCTAGCAATGTTTTATCCTATTTAAAATAAATAAATCAGCTTCACGCTGTATCCCGCACACTGCAGGGTAGGCAGAGGGAACCCAGTGTCAAGACACTCCGTTCCCCCCTATAAAAATATTTTTATTTTATTTATTTATCTGAATATGAATTTCAGGATAAATTTACAAGAAATGTACTTCACACTGTGTCCCATATATACAAGGTAGGTAGAGAGAACCTAGTGCAAGAAACTCCGTTCCCCTCTATCATTGTGTGGTGGGATTTAACGAATTTTTTCCTTGATACTACAGTGAAGAAATGAAAATGTTACTAAATAATAATTCATTTCCCGGGTGGGAATCGAACTTACAACCAGTTACACTCTATAACACAGTTACACACTGCGCCACAAGTGGCCTAAATAGAAATTATTTGTTTTAATTTAACTTTTTTTTCTTAATTATTATTAAACTAAAAATTCCAAAATGTTTAATTATTTTTAGCAACAAAATGAATAATATACGTAGATAATAGATAAACCTTTGTTCCAGTTGTAGTCTATTTTAAACATGGTCAGTTACTAATGAGAGGCGCCTACATGCGTGCTCTATGAATAATTTGTATGAAACAAGCGGTAGCCGGCCAAGATAGTGTTCCAAGAGCTTTGCCGCTTAATGGTCTATCTGAATATTTCATAGCAACGGTATTTGCAAAGCTTAACTATTTTGTATAACTATTAATATATATGGGTTTTAAGGTTTTATCCATACAGCGTGATGTGAAATAATTAAAATTTAATATTTATTCATTTATTTGGAATATATCAGAATAATCACGTGTATAGTAATCTTAAATAACAAAATATGATAGTGCCTTCAAATCCAAAATAATTCCTTGAAAATTACGTCATAATTCTATATTTATTTATTTTTTGAAACTTCACGCTGTATTCCAGTGTTTTAACGCTAAGCTATGTAGCTTAGTGTTAAAACACTCCGTTCCTATTGAGATATTCCGTTCCCCATTTTATGCGGAATTCTGGAGGCATTACACGTTGAGTGGCGGAATATAACGCCGTGTATGTAAATAATTTATAGAAAAGCTATATATAAAGTAGTGATTTTTCTTTGTGCATATTTTGCAAATCATACTAATTACTAATTATTTATTTCTAAGTGTTACATGACATTTTGTTCCTTATTTTTCACAATTTTTATAAATATTACATAGAGATGTACATTATTCACAAAATAAAAAAAAAATTGTCAAAATATAAATTGAAATCAAAATGTTACTTAAAATTATTAAAATACATTCAAGTATCAGCTCTCGGCAGCAGGTACTTCAAAAATAACCATAAAATAGGTTCTGTTCAGGTTCTAAAATGAGAACAATAGAGTTCTAACAAGCGTCACCTAGGTTTTATTTCCTATTGTATTTTCCGAGTCGCGCGGATTTGTCATACTACACTCGTTCCTCTTAGCATTCTTTTTACCTCAACACCATTTTATATTTTATTCTTCTCAATCAAATAAATATAATTCAGTTTTAAAAAAATACAATTTTACTTTTCAATTATAGTTAGGCATTACAATAATAAATAAATATATACTTTGTATTAACTTTATTACTTACCCTTTATGCTGAGTAGAGCAGGACATAGAAAATCTAGTGATCAAAGGCTCCGTTCTCCGCTTGTGTGTTGAGTAGCGGATCTTAACGCTGTACTTTTACTTAACAGTGGGGATGGTACCCACAACCATTGCGTTAACAGTCGGACGCTGCCCACGATGGCCTCTTATTCTTATGTAGGTATTTTAAAAATATTATATACGACCCTGAAAAAAAATAAAAACATGAATAGATGATTTTTAAAATCTTTGTCTTTTTATTTATTTTCGAACTGCTTTTCAAACAAAAACGGAGAATGCATAACTTTGTATTAAAAGAAGAAATCAGCTTCACGCTCCGTTCACCACTCCCCACAGAATTCTAGAGGCAGTGCGTGTTCTCGAGGCAAGCGGAGGAACTCAACGCACTTTGCTCGATACCAGAAAAACAGAAAGAAAATATGAAATATTTAATTTCTTCAAGTGGAAATGGAACCCACTGGACAACTGGTTACGCTCGTACCCCGACCCCACGACCTCGATAACTGCCCCCATACGCCAACGACGACAAAAATGTGATGCATTTACAATAATTACAATTCCATGAATCAATATTATTTCAGCGCAATCCGACCTGCATACCTACTAACTCTGACCACAATTTATGATTTGCCGCTAAATTTCAATTAAATGGTAATTGAATAATCGCACGAGTTACATATTATTTGATTCATTCGCGTTGTTTGCGTAGCGCGTTTAGTTGATGGATATAGATAGGAATAATAATTGATGAATTTCATCAATTAGTTATATATAATATCCATACCTATATTATAAATTCGAAAGTAACTCTGTCTGTCTGTCTGTCTGTCTATCTGTCTATCTGTCCTTTACGCAATCAGGGCCAAACCGCTAATTAAATTGTGATAAAATACTCATATAGAGATACTTGAGGGTCCCGGGATGAACATAGGATACTTTTTTTTCTCATATTTGTAATATTTTCGATATATACCAATATATTAAAATAATTAATTTGACAAGCAATTTATTCCGCCATGTTAGAAACAATCGTCGCTACGCGTTGCTAAGCAACAGCTTGCAAAGTTTGTTGTTTTAAGAAAACGTCACCCAGAGTGAGTTTGCTTAATGCATACATGGCGCGCGCCGATATAGATATGTATACATTAACAAAAATTAGATGATTTCTATAATTTGATATTCATCCTTATGAAAATAAATATAATAGTCACTTTTAGCATTTCAACTAGATTGAAATTATAGTTTACTGTATAACATTCTACTGAATAATTAAGGAGATGTCACTGATTCCAAATGACCTAGCCTACAAGTGGTATAGTATGATTGACGCGAACGGGCAGATGACTTTGAAATAAAATAAATATTTTTTTATATATTTTCAAATTACTATTATTTTTTATGTAATTATTTGCTGCTTATAATTAATTTATCTCAGTTCGGTTATCTATACCGATGTTATGCACTTAAAATATCGTAATTTAAATCATTTGGGATTTTATTTAATATTGTTCGCAAAAATTAATAATTATTTAATATAGAAAAATGTTTAGGACGCGCGCACGGCAAACTTTAGGTACTTTTACTTATTTTGTTTGTTCATTTCGGTTACTCAGATATTTTTTCTAATAATAAATCTCCACTTATTATTATTTTTTAACTTATTTTAGTTATTTAGGCTTATATTTTCGCGGGCGTAGCCGCGTGCGGGCCCACTAGTTTATATATATATCAATAATTTGAGGCCGTCGTAGCGCAGTGGTAAAAGCGTGTGATTGTAAACGCAATGGTTGTGGGTTTAATTCCCATTCTTCGCTTTGGAGACAAGACAAAACGCGGGTTTCTACCAATCAACACGCAATGCTTCAAAAATTGGACGGAAAGTGGGGAATGTAGGTTTTAAAACTAGGTTCCCTTTGTCTACCCTAGTACCACGACTTCCTCAATTCACAATTTACAAACAACCATTACATTAGACAAACATAAAGTCAACAGCTAACCAAGTAACTAGTTTGCGTAAGTAAAGGAAAAATTCATTAGCAGGAAATAAGATACCTCATTATACGGAAGAGCCGTGCGAGGTCTCGTTATCTGCAAATAAAAAGGCTTTTCAGAGGCGGGCTGCGGCCTGAGGTTTAAATATTTAAAGTGGTGCCGCGGAGATAGCTCGTCTAATGCGCTATTAGCCTCGGAGCGCGTATTTGGTGAGCTTCACTATGGATTTTGCCGTCCTGGAGACACTGAATATTTATAATATATTATCTATCTATATATATATATAAAATCGAAAGGTCACTCACTCATCACGAAATCTCAGAAACTACATGTGCTAGGATTCTCAAATTTTGCATAGGAGTTACTTATAGGACGTAGGTGCTCGCTAAGACGGGAATTTGCAATATTCGACTCCTAAGGGGTTGTTTTTGGGGTCGAAAGTTTGTATGAAACTTCGTTACTACAAATGCTAGGAGTCTCAAATTTTGCAGAGACGTCACTTATAGGACGTAGGTACTCATGGAGACAGAAATTAATAATAACGTAGTTCACGCATGCGAAGCCGCGGCGGGCCGCTAGTTTCTTATATTGATACCAAATTTGGTAGGTTGAGCGGCGGAAATCAACGCCGTCAACGGTTTCGCATATTAATTACTTCTTTCTCTATTTACATTACTTTGTTTGCCTGAATAATCTTTAATTTTTACAGTTCCAGTAGGAATTTCCAAAATCCTTTCTCAATGTTGCCCTACAAGTTCCCTCCGCCTACCCTGCTATGTGCGGGATACAGCGTGAAGTTAAACAAAATGTAGTTAGAAAGTATGGTAGTGCTTATTTATTAAAGTAAAAGTTCCGATGCCGTTTATTATTCCCAGTCTCAGTGGGTTACATCAAAATGATTGCCGTTATGTAATAAAGCCTATAATAGCCTCTATAAATAAGAGATTTCATTTGGCGCCTAGGCAAAAGCACGGCGTTGCCTTCCGCCACTCAACACGCAAAATCTTAAAAAATATAGCGGAGAATGGGGACCGAATTCGCTTAACACTAGGTTCCCTCTGCCTACCCTGCTGTGTGCAGATCTAATACAAGAGATTGTAAACTTCAATATATTCGTACTAATAACCTAATAGTAATATTAAACGTTACGTGAAATTTTACAATAGCCTAAAATTCCTGAGCCCCCAGAGAATCTGAAAATTTAAAGACTATTAGTTTCATCGTTTATTAATCTAATATATAGTTACGACTAACTTGAAAGTTGGGCCCTTTTTTTTAATTATCAAAATTTCAGATTTGCTAAAATGACGTAGATCTGGGGGTCCTGGGATCTTAGTCTATAACGTTAAATATTAAAACATCAAAGTTTTTCATACAAATATGTATGAGAATATAAAACATACTCATACATTAAATATTTATATAACATAAAAATTGAATACAACAAGCGACTTAACAAACATTTAAGTGAAAAGCAACAAAAACTTGGTCTAACTGAACCGGCAGTCGCGCCCGAGGAGCCGACCGCAAGAAATTACCAACTTTGAAATAAATTAACTCATGGCTTAAGCGTTTTACTTTATGTTTCTTTTATATAATGACTTCTTCTTGCGTTGTTTATGTTTTGACATGATTCCAAATGGAAATCAAGTCTTAATTGTTGTGGTAAGTCATGGGGAAGTCGTTGCTTATGTTAGATTGTTTTATTATAATTAACCAATGTTTGGTCCAACTCTTTGTATATATTAATAAAATTAAATTAAATCAGCTTCACGCTGTATCCCTCAAGCAGCAGGGTAGGCAGAGGAAATCTAGTGTTAAAACACTCCGTTCCCCACTTTCTGCCGTTTCCACCCTCTGGGGAGACAAAGGATAGCGTTAAACTACAGCTTGAAGTCCGGCCGAAAGGAGTGACGGGAGTATATTGATGATAGGTTCTGGGTTTAGGCGTATCTAGAAATATTTTACAACGGGACCTAGGGTTTTTGTGTAGAGGTTTTATTTTCAGTCCTATTGTTTGTAAGCAGCAATTTAGATGTACTTACTACATTTTCGGGAAAATAAAAAAATTAAGATGCAAAAATATATATCAGAGTTATCTGGCATAATGAATATAACGACCACCAAAAGCATGACCGCAGCGTGCGGGGCGGGATCCAGCGTGAATGTGGTGTAAATGAAATGCAGGTTATATACTGAAATGTAGAGCTACTTACATACGAGTACCCGCATACGTAGCGACCACGACCACTAATGCTCTCGTTACTTCAGCTTTTGCTCTAACTGCATGTTAAATACATACAAAATATGATATTATGGAATTGAACCACTGCAGCCAGGACAGAGTTAACCTATTTTTAAATATATATAACCTAAAAGGATACGTGAAAAATCCATTAGAATTGTACTAAAAAATACATAATAGTATTACTTCCTGGCGCACAGAGGATGAGAGAGTGATTTGCCACTCCTTTCGAGCATCACGGTCTATTGTAAGTATTTGAAAGGTTGGGATCAAAGAAAATGTAATACATGTGAATATTTACGAAAATAATTGTTAAAGGATTTTTTTTTCAATTATATTTATTTGTGTTCTTCAAATAATGATTCTCCGCCGTTCAGCATACAATGTCACAATTGGGGGGGGAAATGAGGAGGAAGGTGGGGAACGGAATGTCTTAACACTACGTTAGTTAAACTAAAAAAAGTTTAGGCATAGAGCCTTTACATGCATATATGTAGGTATATGATTTTACTGTTATTGTTATGCATTTTCTACATTTTATGGAGTAAGACTTTAACAAGTGGTCTTAAAAATTTTTATGTTAATTACAAAGATATCAAATAAGCAATTTTCATGTAAAAATCACAAAGTTATTATATTTGTTTTATTTAACAGAAATGATAGAATATTTTCACCAGTTTCTGTACAGTGCGTAGGACGCCGTTCAGCCATATTCTAAAGTAATACTCTGTCCTCTTAAAGCTGAGGTCGGTGTTTTAAGACCGAGCACCTTTTAGTTGGTGATTGTAGCTACCTACGCCTCGGTTTTCACCCACGTATTTCATTTCAATATAAAATAAGGTAGTTTCTATGTCACAAGTTCTACCTATCTTAAATAGTATATTAATAATTCTATTTTTTTACCTTCATGCTGTAATGAATTCGATCTCCACACGAGGAAATGAAATATTTATTTAAAATTATTTTCTTCTATCTGGTGTTGATGCAAAACACAGGTACCTCCACTTAACACGCAATGCCTCCAGAGTTCGGAAAAAAAAGGGGGGAGTGGAGTGTCTTAACACTATGCTCTCTCTGCCTACCCTGCTACATGCGGGATACAGCGTTAAGGTGAAAGAAACATAACAATCGACGAAATCCCATTTATCTCAACAATTCGGTATTAAAATCCAGTGTTTTTATTAACTCACAGACTAAACCATATACCTATCACCAATATATATCCAACACCAGTGGAACTGCAACCGTAACTAGTAGAACGTACTATTAATATTAGTCCCACAGCGAGTTAGAGCTAGACAGAGTGTAAATGATTCAGATTTCAAAGTAAGTAACTCCTGTGAGGTCATGGCGCTCTCTGCACGTCGTGAATAACGTATGAGGAGTTGGATATTTCTACGTTTCTAAAGATCAACACCTAGTCCCTGAAATGAAACTTTAGTGTTGGTGCATTTGGGCTGTGAATAATGAAGTCGTTTTTTTTCTTTTCTGTGAAGGAATTATTAAACTTTATATATATTAAGTTTTAAAAGAAATAGATTCACGCTTTTTTCTGCTTAACAGGATGAGCAGAAGGAACCTAGTATTAAAACACTTCTCAATATGTGAAAAATGGCGAAACTCAACTCCGTGCTTTATATATCAGGTAGGCGAAATGAAAATCATATATAATTGAATTTTTAGTTTGAAGAAGCTTCCAAACAATTTAATGTGATGATAAAAGAAGGAACCCATTTAAACGTTAAAATCCAAAAACATTTTACATATTATAACTCGCATATACATTTTTTAAGCGTCACCTAGTCAAAACCTTACCATCCATAAATCCTTTATAACGGCGATTTAAACCAGGTTTCATGACATAAAATACATTAAATTTATGCTCATCTCCCACTTTCTTTCCAGGATCGATCTCTGTGATTTAACGCTGTGACGCATTTCACGGCGGACCCACTCAGCCGGCAAATAAGGAATATAAATATATCTTAGTTCTACACTTCTCTTAACACTGATGACGATGTTGAAGTGCCGTAATTTTCTTTATTACGGAATTTTCACGTCGTAAATCTTTTTAGTGTAATCTATAATATTATAATTGGTACGGTCGTGGAGCAAAGGCGCAAGACTGTATCGTAACGGGTTTGATTCCGACTCGGGGCAATGGATTATTAAAAGAAATCAAATTAAATCAGCTTCACGCAGAGGTAGACGGAACCTAGTGTTGAGATATTTCGTTCCCTTTCCGTCGAATATTTCGAGGCGTTGCGTGTTGAGTGGCGGAACTCAACGGCGGTCTTTTTGACCCCTTCCCCTACATCACGATGGGCTCAATTGTGGATTATTATTTATTAATATTTTTAATTCTTCGCTCTGGTACCTACCAAGGCAAAAATGGGAAACGGAATGTTTTAACAGAAGGTTCCCTCTGGGTACCATGCTATGTGCGCGATATAAAGTGAAGCTTAATAAGAGGAAGAAGAAGAACATTGGAACACTACATGATCTTTAGATACAATTTAGATTTTTTTTTATTTTACTGTTTTTACAAGTATGTATGTAGGACTCGCATAATATGGAGATGCACAATGGCCAAGGAGGATGTAAATACAAAACTCCATTCCACACTCCACTACAAAGACTTCGTTGGCTAAGCATCTCGTAACCTACATAACATACAGAACGTTTTTTAATCCTAAACATCTTTACTCTTTTGAAAATACACAATTTTATATCTATTCAATAAAAGACTAATAAAAAAATTGTATCTTTTCATTATATATTTTTAGGTATTTCCTAAGCAATTAGAGTTATGAAAAATTGTGACAAAATTAATTTAATAATTAAATTTAATAGAAATAAATAGATATGACATAAACGCTGTATCCCACTGACAGCAGGGAACTTAGTGTTAAAACACTATGTTCCCCACTTTACAGTGAAGTATGAAGGCGTTGCGTGTTGAATGGCAGAGCTCAACGCCGCGCTAAGCCTCGACATCAGAACGAAGAAATGGAAATGCAAATTTAAATATATATTTCATTTCCTCGAGTGGGAATGAACCGACAACCAGTCGTGTTTACAGTTCCACTATGTGCTCCTGCACCACGACTGGCATCATGGCCCCTAATCTATTTATTTAAATAAACAATATAATAAAAAACGAATGCTACTTTCATTGTAATCTCATAAAAGCGAAAACATATTGTCGCATAACATAAAAAGATTCCGAACAAAAAAACTTTAAAAACGTATTTCCCGTCGTTTTCCCTAAGAGTTGGCAACAACACATTACGGCAAACAATTTTCAAACTTTTCTCTCAATTTCCTACCATATTGTAGGCCGTCGTGGCGCAGCGGCTCAAAGGTGTGACTGTAACGCGACGGTTTTGGGTTCGATCCCCACTCGAGGAACTGAAATATTTATTTACGTTTACATTTCCATTTCTTCGCTCTGGTGCCGAAGCAAAACGCGGCGTTGAGTTCTGTCACTCAACACGTGGGGAACGGAGTGTCTTAACACTAGGTTCTCTGCTTACCTTGCTGTGTGCGGGATACAGCGTGAAGCGTGATATTTATTTGATTTATTTATTTATTATACTTTCATTTATGTAACAACCATTTTTCTTTCTCCTTTTGTTTGTGCAGAAACATTTGCGAATCGATCAAAAAGTTAAACGCTCGAACGTGCTTGGTTTAGATTTAAAGGTAACGAGTATTTGTTTTTCCGTACCTGGCAGAACAAACAACCTTAGCTGTGGTACTATTATATTATATATAGATATAGATATATGGAAGATAGCAACGTCACGTACTAAACTTACGTAATAGTAATAGCATTTATTTTGTATTGTATTGCGTCAGATTAGAAATATATTACATTTATGTAAGTATTAAATGAGGCCAGTTGTGGAGCAGGTTGTGAGTTCGATTTCCACTCGAGGAAGTAAAATATTTAATATTTTCATATCTTTGCTCTGGTTTCGAGGCAGCAGCGCTACGTTAAGTTTTTTGTCATTCAACACGCACGCCAGAATTCGTCGGAAAGCGAGTAGAGTGTTAGCACTACGCTCTCTCTGCCTACTCGGGTACTTGCGGGATACAATATGAAGCTGGAAAAAATATAAAAAAAGGAAAAGAACCAAAGAAGAAGTCAGGAAATAGGGATATTAATATAAAAACCTATATGTATGTATATTTCCAAATTTTAATGGTACCAATGTCTTTAAGTTCATTTCTAACAACACACAGTATTTCAAGACATCGTTAACACACAATACGGATAGGCAAATTAACTGCGATGTAATTTTACTTAATTCCCCCGAATTAGACATTCGAACGCAATTTTCGGGCAAGCGGCCATTTTGGTTGCAATTTACGGCTAATTAAACTCTTAAGTGCAGGCCGCTATAACCCACAATGCTCGAAGAGGTCGAAAAATATTTCAATAGAAATTAACACCTTATAAAAAATAATAAATATAGATAATAATTTATATATTTATTAGAGGAGAAAGGCCCTAGTGGCGCAATGGTGGCAGCGCGCTGGTGTTGAGATAAAGCGCGGGGTTGAGTTCAGCTACTTAACACGCAATGCCTCCTAAAGTTCGGCGGAGAGTGGAGAACGGAGTGATGATGCCCTTAAACTACAACTTTATATTATTATTACAACAATAAGCCAGACTAAAAGTAACCTATTTTAAATCAGTCCAGTTTGCTAAGTTCACGTTATATATAAATATCGGAATATTCTAATATTAATAATAGAACGGATCGTCTTTACTTGGTGATTTCTATATATGGAGATCCGACCAAATGTCACAAGCCAATTTATTTTTCTAATATTTTTAACTCAAAATCTCAAATGCAATTTTAAATATGATTTATTAATGTTATTTACATTATACTATTCTATACGTCTTCGTAGTGAAGCGTCTGACTTTTACCTATCTACCGTTCTTGAGATATAGCCTAGTGACAAACCGATAGACTGACAGCGTAGTCTTACTAATAGAGTCAGGTTTTACCCTTTTGACACAGAACTCTAAAAAATGTGAAGCTGCTATTCTATTAATATGCGAGTCTGAAAATTTACATTTAATCCATATCTATATTATAAATTCGAAAGTAACTCTGTCTGTCTGTCTTTTATGCAATCAGGGCCAAACCGCTAATTTAATTGTGATAAAATACTCATATAGAGATACTTGAGGGTCTCGGGATGAACATAGGATACTTTTTTTCTCATATTTGTAATATTTTCGATATATACCAATATATTAAAATACTTATTAATTTGACATGCAATTTATTCCGTCATGTTTATAACAACCACCGTTGCTAAGCAACGATTTGCAAAGTTTGTTGTTAGAAAACTCTCTAATTTAATAAATATTCGTATAGTTCAAGCGGGCGTAGCCGCGTTCGGGTAGTTGATTATATATACATATTAACTTTTATGAAAAATGTAGATACTACATTTTAAAATGTAATGACAATATTTTATTTCATATAACACTAAGAAGGACTTATTCGCTCCAAAGCTATATGCTAATGCAAGTTTGTGAGACAATTTCTACGTAGTATTCCTCATGAAATATTAAAGCAAATGTTGTAATGGCTTCTTATATTTATGGCTTAGTGTCGTTATAGAGAACACTTAGGTGAGATTATAGTATATTCAAAACGTCTTTTAGACATTATATCGGGTCACTCCACTGTCGACGAGAGGGGGTTGTGGTGCTGTGAAACTGGTACATCTATGGATGTAAGTTGGTTCCCATTTAGGGTAGATTATGTTTAAATATTATTTCTCGTTTCGTTTACTTTCTCTGATAAGACAAAGTGCGGCGTTAGGTTCCGGTTACGTATGGAGAATAGCAGGTATGTAGTGAGTTTATTACTAACCTAGCGGTTGGTAGCTCCGTTTTTTATCATTTCAATTGTGTTCACCTAGTGTTCGCCTATATTCTTGATAGGTAGATGAAACATAGTGTTAAGACACTCTGTTTTCCATTTTATCAAGACGTTTTCACCCATTTTCCAAGGAATAAAGAAAGTTAATTACTCCGAATGGGATCGAATCGACGACAGTCGCGCTTACAGTCAGACTTAACTTAACTTAGCTCCATCCCTAGCGGGTTAGTCAGAGACGCTACGGTCTCTACATGCCTCTTTCGCCTCGTCCACTGTCATCAACCTCTTCATACATGTCCTCCGTAGAATCCTCATGCTTTTTACGTGACCTTCCTCCAGTATCTTTACAATCAGACGATAAAAATAAAGACTAGAGATCTAATACATTTTTGAACCAAAATAAAAACTATTTTTATATGAAAATACGATACAAAATATATGAAGATATCACAATATTTAAATGTGCTAATATTTACAATTGCCATAAAATATTATATAGAGAAATTGCTGTATTCATTTTGATTGGTTGTTATTTAATTTAGCAGATGAAGCCATTGGAAATAACGCGATAAATTTTCATGAGGGCTTTATTTTGAATATTATTCAAATCGTACAATACATATTTATACTTCCACCGTTCACAATGAAATTATTTCAATTCGACCAGTCAGTAATATGTCAGTTAGCTGTAATTATTTTTTTTTGTTTTTCCGCCATTGTTCAAATTCTCCGTTCTCTATTTCTAATTTCGAAAAAAAAAACTCTTTTAAATACAATATTTTTTACATAACAGAACACGACGCCGCTCTTTATTATATAGGAGTGGGAAATTGAAATATTGGAATATATAAAAAAAACTCTAAATCTAAGCTGTATCCCGCAGACAGCAGGATAGGCAGAGGGAACCTAGTGTTACGATACTCCGTTCCCTGATATATTGTTATTTTACTTATCGTTGATAATACTTACTCTAAGAGATGATGATTATCAACTAACCTAACCTAACCTAACCTAAAATTACATAGAATAGTGAGTATTTGCATATTTTGATTATATCACCAAAATTTACAAAACCATTTACTATTTCTATTGAAAATTCATTCAAATTAAGTTCCTTAGCATCAATTATTATTAATGATATTAAATTTTATTCTCTGGTTAACCAATTATTCGACACTCAGCCAGAACCAGGCCATGACCCTCTCAGCAGTGAGCAGTGCCTGAACTATATCCACAGCTGGTACAGATTACACAGCTCTATCAAAAAGCTAAATAAATTGAAATAATATTTTTTAGACGAATTTGACAAGGTTAGTTAATGAGGCAATTTTCAAAGATATGCTATAAAGAAAATTAAGTACTAGTGTCGGCCTGCAATTTAATTTGAGTGACCATAATCATTATTTTATTTTTTTTTCTTCACGCTGTATCCCGTATGTAGCAGGGTAGGCATAGGCAGAGGAAGGGAGTGTTAATACACTCCGCTACGAACATTCCGTCGGATCCTGAAAGTGTTACGTATAGAGCCGCGGAAACATTTAATTTCTTCGAGCGGGAGTCAAATCGAATCGGGGAGCTTAAATTTCGAGACTGTTCACTTCAGGGAACCGAATTGAAAACCATCGTGCTTACAGCCAGAAGTTATTCCCCTCGACTTTCAAGAAACCGTTTACATTATGAATAAATATCACAATAATAGTATGTGAAAATAGCCCAAATTTCTCCATTTCAATATAAATAAATTTAAACAATGCTCATTGCTATCTCCTCTTATATTGTGCAACTACTTCAAATAATACAATATATACAATAGCCATAAAGACAATACCTTTATAAGTACTAGAGAAGAAATTGCCAATATAATAAAATGAAAGTTTCTGAACAGAAAACATTTGGGAACAATTGAAACGGAGACATCTTTAAGAAACTTAAAATACTTTGCGGTGCTGGCTTGGCAACTTTAATGTTATTTTATACTGGCGGTTAATTTTGGGGCTTTACTGGCACTGTGGGAAGGCGTGGTACTGTAAATACAATGGTCGTGAGTTCGATCCCCATTTGTGGTAATTAGTTGTATTTATACTTCTCATGTAGCAGAGCCACTCTATTCGAACAAGGTTTTCCAATTGACATGGCTTTAGTGTGTGAAGATTTTTTTTTTCCATTTTAAAGGTATATATTTTTTTGTTGGTAAAAATTGTGGGATGGGCACTACTAGACTATTGGGTATTACCAGACTGTTGGGATTTTAATATTGGTAGATATTTCTATGACATATATAGTATAGTATAGTATATTATAATTTTCAAACGAGACTCGAATGCTTAGTTGTTCTCCTTAGAAAATTATACCTATTTTTATTTTTATTTGGCTTTTTACATTATTTTTAACTTCATCAAATTTATATGAGAACATAATTATATCTTTGTATCTCTCTGAGATGTAATCCATAAATTCAAATTCAAATTCAAAATATTCTTTATTTAAATAGACTATTATTATAAGCACTTTTAAATCGTCGAATGAACATATCAACAAAAAGCTACCACCGATTCGGTTCGGAAGGCAGTTCTGATGAGAAGAACTAACAAGAAATATAAAATAAAGAATATTAATGTAAAATTTCATTTAAATCAATCCCCATTAACTTTCAGATTTATAGTAGGATTTAAAAAATGAATCAAATGGCATTATGCAAGTTCGTTTAATGATTCTATAAATAGTCGTCATCAGGCGACGTAAGGGGCTTTGCTGATTGCAAATTGTCTCCGCCGCTGAATACAATTTATAAGTTTCCTAGACTCTTTCCAACGTTTTATATTATATAGATTACTGTGTTTTTCATTATAAGATCTTATTATTACATTTTTATTTTATATATGAGCCCGTTGTTACGCAAAGGCAGAAGCGTGACTTTAAACTTGATAGTTGTGAAATATTGAAATATTTAATATTTTTCCCTTGCTCTGGTAACAAGGCAAGGCTCGGCACTCTTACGCTTCTCTTCAGATCTCGACGGAAAGTTAGGAACGGAAGTATTTTATTGGGAACGGAGTATCTTAACAGTAGGGAAACAAGATTAAATTACAGTTTCGGTCATTATTTATGTTCTACTTTAAGTAAAACAAAAAAATCAATAGGCATTTAAAGTATGTAAATAAATAAATATTTTTAAAATACCTCGTAGCAATAGGAAGCATTATTTTGTATAGCTTATTTATAAGTATTTATTTAACTGATATATTCCCACTATTTACAGTATTCACAGTTTATTTTTATTTATTTTCATCTAAATTTTATGTTCTGAATACACAAATACTGTCAACGAACAATTTACACAGTTAACACACGTTCATTGCATTTTATTTTGTATATTTATTTATACAGTTTGTATGCAAAAATATTGATACATGCAAAATGATCTTTATTTCCATTACAATAGCCAAAAGGTCAACTAAGTTAGTCGATCTAAAAACAAATTTCCAACGAAACGAATCTAGTGTTATATAAAATTTTAGTGCGGGGCAAATCTATACCGTTGTTATTTAGGCTCGGTTAACCAGTTTTAGTCTACAATAAAAAATATCACTACGGCGATACGAAAACCGAGTTTGAAACAATCCTCATATTCATTTTTTTAGATGAAAATTGTAAACGAACACAGCTCGATATATATTTATATGTTAGTTGTTTTTTTTATTTATAAGAATGTATATTTGTTTTGCTTTTTGATAAAGATATAAAAAATATATTATAATATATTTGAGGACATCGAAAAAAATTTAAATATTCGCATTTAAAGGAATTGAAACTGGAACAGTCGAATTTAAAGTCAGATGCTATGTAGTCGCAGTCGCGCTACAATGGTCTATTACAGATATATGTATATACTCGTACATATAATGATATTAACATGTATGGAATAAATGTCTATTGAATGTAATGCAGGATAGCTACCAGCAAATGTAATAGATTGTACCATTGATTTTGAAAAGAGCTGTTGAGTTTCTTGCCGGCTCTTCTCAGCAGAACTGCCTTCCGAACCGGTGGTAGCTTTTTGTTCATATGTTCATTCGACGATTCAAAAGTGCTTATTATAAGTTTATTTGAATAAAGAATATTTTGAATTTGAATTATGAAATTTGTTACATAGAAATATATAAATTTTACATAAAAATATTGGTAGCTTTACCACTTAGGGTACAAAGATTGAAAGTTCTTATGGTGACGGATCACCTACTTAAGCAGGCACTCGAGCTATTATGAGAAACAACCTGTATCAAAATTGAAGTATCTGTTTCTTGGTATGTTTGTTCACGCTCATCTCAGAAAAGGTTGACAGTTTAGACTATTATATTTTAGCAAGCCTCTTTTAACATTTAGTATTTGTCTTATGTCAATCGATATATAAATAAAAAAAATTCTATTAATAACTGTTTTATTGAATTGACTGAAACCTTATTTTTCAATATAGTATAACGATGTTGTTTTTAAAATTATATAATTATCAGAAAATGAAAGTAATGCATTTTAATAAATTAATAAACATGAGCGGGCGAAGCCGCGAGCGTGCCGCTAATATTTTATAAATTATGAATCGCTTCAATGAAATTATGAAATACTAATTTTCACGAGAATAATATTTCAATTTCAAATACTGTTGAAAAAAAAATAACACAATATACAGCTTATTACGGACTATTCAATCAAATGAATTATTCTGATTCCTATTAATTTGTATTCAGTGTATTTGAATAAAAAATAAATTGACGCTTCGATGGATTTATGTTTTTATTTATTCCTATATTAAATAAAACCGATCCGTGACCTAATAAAGCTTTAAGCAAATATAATAATATACCTACTTCGATATACTTAAATATATAATAGTATGCCGCAATTCCCTATATACGAGTATATTCAAAACTCACATTGCAGCAAATTAATTCTTGTCAGTATAATAACTGATATACCACAATTTTTGTATTTTCATTATAAAAATGTTCAATATCAGATATATTATAGTTTTTACACATTCTATTATCAATCATCAAAGGCTGGTCGTGGTGCACAAGCTCGTAAATATACATGCAACAGGTTGTGAGTTCGATGCCCACTCGAGGAAATTAAATATTTTAATTTATTCGCCCACTCACTCACGCAATGCCTCCAGGATTCCAAAGAAAGTAGGGAACGGAGTGTTTTAACAGTGGATTCCCTCTGTCTACCCTGTTAAATGCGGGATACGCTGTGAAAACAAAAAAAAACAATAATCTATATATATAAAAGGACTTGTCCTCACTGACTGAGGTAAGACGCACGCACAGCCGTAACCGCTGTGCGTAGAAACGTGAAATTTGGACAGATGTTTACTTTCGTAATCTGGACATCCACTAAGAAGGGATTTTGGAAAATTTTAACCCTAAAGCGCCGAAATAGGGGTTGAAAGTTAGTATGGAAAAAAATTAAATCGGCACCGATTCTTATAAAATTTGAAATTCAGACTCTTAAAAGTATTTAATTGAACACGTGTTTCATGGTTTTCTAGAATTCTTACCATAAGGGTGCAAATAAGGGGTTGAAAGTTTGTATGGAAAAATTCTTAAATCGCCACCGATTTTTATAAAATTTGAAATTTAGGCTCTTAAAAATATTTCATTGAACACACGTTTCATGGGTTATTAGAATTCACCCCTAAATACGTAAGCGAAGCTGCGCGCGTCGGCTAGTTTAAATATATAACTGAGAATCTGGTTCATATATTGCATAGAAACTACACCCAAGCACGTTAAAATTAGGTACAGTGAACTGCAAAATGTACGTAAACAAATATAAGCATATAGGTCGATCGAGCTCGCGTATTTGACTATCACTGGACGTAGTTAACGGTACGATTCACAAAAATTTGGTTGATTAAATTTTCAAATAGAAATATTAAATTTTGCGCTAAATTAAAGCACACGATGGTGGAATATTGAGATTTTTTGAAATAGGTTATAAAATAAAAGAAGGAAATAAAATGTATTCGATACATTTTATATATTTTTAGATCTATACAAAAAATTTCAATCTAGACAATAGTCTAACAAAAACTTCCACGAAAATAAAATTTTAAATTTCGTTGTTTTTATTCGAAATTCGTTTTCACGTTTTAATACAAAAACATATATTTAATTGAATATATATACAAATAATACAAACAATACAAATATTGTTTATAAAAATGTGGAAGTCAAAAGCGATAGTGGTCTATTTTAAATAAAAAACCACAGCAGCAGTTCTGGCAACATTGGAGCAATCCCTGAGGATCCCTGTCTGTCAACATCCTGAAAGCAATTACCAGAGATTAAAGCTGGAAAGCGTTTGAAATTACCATCCAATGTAAATCTATTTGCTTCCCAATTTCTTGCACCATTTCGGATGTAACACCTGGAAGTATCTAAGTTTCTAGTTTCTTGAATATCTACTTAAGTCAAAACTTAAACCAAAAATTTTACAGAGTATTTATTTAATTATGAAAATTGATAAATTATAAACATTTATATTTTACTGAAAACTATTTATATCACTACTTTCTTTAAAAGTTATTTTTTTGTGATTCACCAGTCTTACTTTTGTGACATTATAAAACTGTTTCCTTTATACATACTTTCAAAGCTTACAGTGTTAAGTGTTAAAAGTTTTTTTAAGTAAATCTTCAATTTTGCAATCAGAATTGCAGCATTGTTTTCTTGTTGTTTCAGGAGAAGAGAAAGACAAAACTTTTTCATTATGTCAGGGAAAACGTAACGCAATTTCCTATACTTCCTATACTTCCCCAAGGGTCAAACTGCTTCCGATAGCCATGATCACATCAACCTGCCCATCCGGTCCATGATCTCCAGTCGAGAAACTTTCCATACCAACAACCATCGGTACCCCTCCCTATGTGTCCTATACACTATCATTGAAACACTTTTGTTTTTTTTACTAATTATATTTATTTTAATTTACTTCAAATATATATATGTATAGAATATCCCGTCAAAAACATAAATGTAAAATGAAAGCCAAGTTCAGTAATAAAACATATGCTTTCAGCGATAAAAGAAGTGAGATGTAAATGTATGCCAAGTTCAATGGTCAGTCCTGAAATTTATTTTTAACAATATAAAATATTTTATAACAACTGTAAATGCCCATTCTTCTTACAACTTGGAGACTTTATTCATGTCTAATATCTGATTTGGCTAGTTTTCTTATGAATTTACAATAGAATCTGAGTAGAATACAATTTGAATACATTCATTTATATCGATGTAAATTAATTTGAAAACTAGCCAAATCAGATA
>HE671441.1:150018-176710 GCA_000313835.2 Heliconius melpomene melpomene | reverse complement strand
ACTCAAGATTCTATTGTAAATTCATAAGAAAACTAGCCAAATCAGATATTACACATAAATAAAGTCTCCAAGTTGTAAGAAGAATGGGCATTTACAGTTGTTATAAAATATTTTATATTGTTAAAAATAAATTTTAGGACTGACCATTGAACTTGGCATACATTTACATCTCACTTCTTTTATCGCTGAAAGCATATGTTTTATTACTGAACTTGGCTTTCATTTTACATTTATGTTTTTGACGGGATATCATTACTTTTTGTACAGAAATCATAAGTAGAAAGGTTTATAATGTAATCATCAAAATATTCTTTATTCAATTTGGCCATTACAAGTACTTTTCCTATAGGAAGCTACTACGGCAAGAAACTGAATAGTTGCTCTTTTTAAAACATAGTTTAGAGTAAGGGCTTCATAGGACATTTCTGTTCGCCGAATAAACCAAGTAGGACACCATTGTGATAATACACTTCTATCTTAATCTATATATATAAAAGGACTTGTCCTCACTGACTGAGGTAAAACGCACGCACAGCCGTAACCGCTGTGCGTAGGAACGTGAAATTTGGACAGATATTTACTTTCGTAATCTGGACATCCACTAAGAAGGGATTTTACAAATTTTTACCCTAAAGGGGTGAAATAAGGGTTCAAAGTTTGTATGGGAAAAAAATAAATCGGCACCGATTTTTATAAAATTTGAAATTTAGATTTTTAAAAGTGTTTAATTGAACACGTGTTTCATCGTTTTCTAGAATTCTCCCCCTAAGGGTGCAAATAAGGGGTTGAAAGTTTGTATATATTTTTTTTTTAAATTCGGCACCAATTTTTTATAAATTTGAAATTCAGACTCTTAAAAGTATTTAATTGAACACATGTTTCATGGTTTTCTAGAATTCTTCCCCTAAGGGTGCAAATAAGGGGTTGAAAGTTTGTATGGAAAAATCTTTAAAACGCCACCGATTATTATAAATTTTTAATTTAGACTATTAAAAATATTTAATTGAACATGTGTTTCATGGATTTCTAGAATTCACCCCCTAAGGGTGCAAATAAGGGGTTGAAAGTTTGTATGGAAAAATCTTTAAATCGCCACCGATTTTTATAAAATTTGAAATTTAGACTCTTAAAAATATTTCATTGAACATAAGTTTCGTGGTTTATTTTAATTCATCCCCTAGGGGTGTAAATAAGGGGTTGAAAGTTTATATAGAAAAATCTTTAAATCGCCACTGATTTTTATAAAATTTGAAATTGAGACTCTTAAAAATATTTTATTGAACACGTGTTTCAAAGTTTATTAGAATTCACCCCTAAGCAATAAGCAAGCGAAGCTGCGCGCGTCCGCTAGTACTGTACAAATCTACTGCAGCCTTTATTTCGGAAGTAGCTCCGTACGTAGTTAAGCAAAGCATGTCTTCTTTAGAAAAGTAAGGATTCCCGTTTCGAGCGCTAGTGTAGATACTTAAATCATTCCAGTTACGACATACGTACTCTACCATAGTCTCGCGCAATTTATTAGTTTGTTGTATATCAATCAATACGCTCAAACGAAGAATATGCAATAGCATGGAAGAGACAGCTCCCATCGGGAGGCATTGGAACAATTCGGTGTAAGGTTCTTGTTTCACCCACAAGCAATTCTATTGAACGACTCATTGTTCAACATGTCTTGGAAAAAATATAAACAATAAGTTTATTAAGTGCTGACGGTACAAATCTGAATTGATATGATTTCAAGGTCGACTTCGTTCTCTGCCGTTTCCACAAGTGTTCCTAAAACCAGTAAAATCATGAAACCCAGGCCAAAAAAACCATTAAAATATGAGCGCCTTCGTACAATAAAATATATCTAATATAATTAGGTATTTACTTTTTTATTATGGTCAATAATATTATGTTTTATTACTCTTAAGATGATATTTAATTATATATGAAAATAGATTATATTTATCTATGAATCTCGACTATAGTTTTTATTTTGTTGATTAAATGACAGTTGTCAGATTAGAAAGTAATTAATGTATGCTGCGTTTAGAAATCTGATATATTTATTATTAATTTCATTATTTTGTTGGAATAACTCAATGCCTCCAGAGTTCGATGGAAAGAGGGGAACTGAGTGTCTTAACACTAGGTTCCCTCTGTCTACCCCGCTATGTGTGGGATACATCGTAAAGCGGATTTATTTATTTTTTATTATTTTTTTTAAGTAATTTTTAATTTTCTCTTTTTTTCTCTTATTTTTTTATTAACAATTACTTAAATTTTTACTGTAAATAATTACTTTACAATTACGTCTGTTAAGATAGCTGGTAGGCTGACAATATATCAAATTAAAAATAAAATCAGCTTCACGCTGTGTCCCGCACACAGCAGAGTAGACAGAGGGAACCTAGTGTTAATACACTCAGTAACCCCACTTTCCATCGAATTAGGCATTGCGTGTTGAGTCACGGAACTCTCCGCCGCGCCTTGCCTCGACACCAGAGCGAAGAAATGGCGATGAAATAAGTTTAAATAAATATTTCATTTCCTCGAGTGGGAATCGAACTCACTACCAGTCGGTTTAACAGTCACACTTTGTGCCCCTGTGCCACGACAGACCTTACAGATAGTATATTATTCTTAAATTTTATATATATTTCTATCAATATAATTATTTTTTTTTATATTTATTTTTTAGTGTATTTTTTTCTGTTTTAGGGTTCTGTACCTCGAAAGCAATAAAACAAAACCCTTATAGGATCTTATATAGGACTTAGTACTTAAATATTGTAATAATAATTTAATATCAAATACGTTAATCGACTATGCAAATACTCTTAGTATAATAAGTACCAAAACATATGTTTAAATCATAATAAATAATAATGAAGGATGTTAATCCATTTATTATATTTTTATATTTTTACGTGAAGCCCTTGAAGTCCACATGATGGCAGGCTTTGTCAGGACATAAATTAGAGGCATTTTCAGCTACAAATGGAGACATATCTTATCTTAAAATATACTTGAAAGCATCGTATTGTTTTAGATGGC
The DNA here is from genome assembly GCA_000313835.2 of Heliconius melpomene melpomene. NCBI lineage: Eukaryota > Metazoa > Arthropoda > Insecta > Lepidoptera > Nymphalidae > Heliconius > Heliconius melpomene. The sequence continues at coordinate 173,668 of HE671441.1, read as the reverse complement.
TTACGTAAGTAATAGTGAAGTTATTCTCCATAACAAATAAAATATTTACTAACGCGTGACATAAATTAAAGCAACATATATAAATACTGCATTGCTCTTATTTTTTTGTCAGGGGCTAAGCCTAAAAATCAATTATCATGAACTTTGATTGCTATGATTTCTTTACAGGCACTATAAGTAAATGTTCCTAATTGAATCTATTTATTGAAAAATTATAAGAAAATATTAAAAAAATACTAGTTTCGGATTTTTCCCTTGATATACACCCAATTACTTAACCGGATGCTAAATTTCACCATTCTAGGTCATCTGGAACTTGGTTAACATTAAGGTCTATAGGTCAGTCACCCCCCTAAAAATTTACGATTTTTGGACGTCATTATCTACATAACTGTTTGAGCTGTGTTTATGAAATTTAATGCACGTATACAGGTAGGGGGTCTAAATATTTGAGCCAAATATGACAACTTTAGATGGAATAGTTTTTGAGTTACGAATAGGTAAAAAGTGGCTTCAAATGGTTCGTGTAAAATAACACACGGTGCTGCTCGCCAGTTTTGTTTGTAAAAATACTTGGCTACGCGCTCCGCGCGTTTTAAATAATTGGTTTAAAAAATTGTACTTTCCCCACGATTTGAAAATTTGTCATCCTACTATTCTATTATTAAATTCTAAAGTTACTTGTCAGCAGAACAGCCTTTCGAGGCGGTAGGTAACCTCAGTAGCTTTATGTTCATTCAATGATTTAAAAGTTCTTGCAAGCGTTTTAGCTTTATTAATTATCATATCATAGTCATAGCGTGTTAGAACCTAACTTTATCAAACGGGAGCTAAAAAAATAAAATATTTAAAACACATTTTACATACATACGGAAAAAAGAAATTTATTACGTATTTTATGTTATTTTATTTTATTTATTCCTACAGTTCATAAAACAATATTAAGCAGTCTAAGAAGTCGATCTGAAAACATTTGTAGATTTTACTTCAAGTAAAATCTAAAAACATTTTCTTACAGAATTAATATCAAAAAACTATTCCAAGATCTCAAGTTCATTGAAACTTGCTGACTTTAGCGTATTACTATAACAAATTAAAGCTAAAACATTTCATACAGTCAGTTTCATTTCACCAAGTTAAGGAGTAATCAAATAAATTCCAACACAAGCTGTTCTAGCGAGCAGTAAATACCAAGCTTTAAACGCTTTGTAAATTCTAAAGAACAAAGCGGTGAGACGTAAATGAAAATGAATGTGTACTCAATATAAATAATACAAGGCGAGGTTATTATAAAAGAAAACGGCAAAACTCTTATGCTGTCTCCGGTCTTTTCTGAACAGATTTTTCAATTCTGCAAAATTACTGAAAGAAAGTCGACCCTTAACATTTTACTGCGACATGACTCAGAAGTACTATCAAAATGCTGGAGCACAAATACTCAAACTTTATAAACTTGTTATTTTGTTATTGGAATGTCTCAAATGTCTAGAATACTGCCATAAAAATATATATGAGTGCTCTAGAGTAAACTACTGTTTATTATATTAAAACAAATATAACATGCTTATAAAGTACAAGTATACTAGTGCAATTAGTGGTTAGATCAAAGATATATTTTATATTGCCTTCTGATTTTTGATAAAGGCATTAGTTGTACCAATAATAAAAAAAAAAAAAATATTATGTAAATTATTAAATAATGTACTTATTTTTTTCCCAAATACCTCAACTATCATTGAAAGATGTTCTGCTGCCCTTGATAAACCAATCTAGTAATTATATTATTCTGTCACATATCTAGGCCGTCTAACTGTAAACACGACTGATGTAGGTTCGATTATCGGGGAAATGAATTATTTTTATCTCTGAACACGCTATGTTTCGAATTCGGTCGGAAATTGGGGACCGAATTACCCTTACCCTTCTATGCGGCAAAATGATATTGCTCTTATAATAAATAAACTTTAAGAAACACTGCACAAGAAGTAAAGACGTGAATAGGTTTCTTTATAATAAGTTGAATTATGCATTCACAGTCAAGTGTTACGAGTCTTTTAAAACACATTATGTGTAACCTGTGCTTAAAGTGCGTTAAGAAAAGCTATTAATATTGTATGTATGGTGTTATTCTATTATATACAATGCAAATAAATTATACACAGCGGGATTTTAACCCATGCCTCTTCGAAATTGCCCAAGATACGCGTATTAAATTTTTTATGCCCAAAGCCTCCAGAATTCTGCAGAAAGTGAAGAATGAACTTTACACTAGGTTCCCAGGTTCCCTCTGCTATGTGAGAGATACAACGTGAAGCTAAAAAAATTGTAAACATAAACACATTACAATAATCAAGGCTTTTCAATCACCAAGCCACCATACATATCCACCTCAAATTGTTCAAACAACATTTTCTTACGAAGAAATATGTACAGTACATTCCCTTTGCGAGTGAATTTCTTTCAATTTCGCGTTTTCACTTTTCGCCCCGCACTGCAAATGGAATGTGTTCGGTATGAAAATTTAAGAATGTCTCCAGCTCCCCACGGATGTAGGTACGAACGTGACGAATATACATACTACGTTTAGAGGTTATAGGTGCTTCTTTACTGGATGTGGTAATAAGGTTTTTTTTCTACTTTCACACTGTATCCCGCATATAGCGGGATAGATAGAGGGAAACTGGTTTTAAAATTCCGTTTCACTCTTTTTTCCTCAATTTTTCTCCCAATTTTCGAGACGCATGTTGAGTTGCGCGGAATATTGATAATGTGATGATCATTAAATGAGAGATGTCCTCCATCCATAGAGTTGGTTAGTCATTGCATTATTCCGTACAACCTCTTTCGTGAGTTCTCCATTCAACGTGACACTGGCGAAGTGATTTTGTGCTCAACTGGCACGCTCGGAACGCCATATTAGAAAGAACAGAACAGAACATTGCATTATTAAAGTAGCTTCAGCCTCACAGTTTATCCAGCACATAGCAAGATAAACAGAAGGATACTAGTATCAAGATTCCATTTTCCTTTCTACGCCCGATTGCGAGATATTGCGTGTGGATGACCGAAACTGAACGCCGCACTAGTTTAAGTTTAATTATTTAATCAATTACCTCCATAACTATTTAAAAAAACACACCATTTTTTTGATCCACATGAAGTCAATTCAAAAACAGCCAATAAATAGAATAGCATATCTAGTATAATTTCCACATGCAAAAATATCTTCAATATACGATATATCGTAACTGATATATTTGCGGTCGTATTTCATTTACTCTGGTGTTTATTTGTGATAACCACTCGTAAAGTTATATTTTGTATGAAAATAATAAAATATAATACAATAATATTGCATAAAGAGAAATGGATGTATGTACTCTTCCGTGATGGGATAGGGACATTCTTCATTCATTCTTCAGCTGTTTTATTATTTTTATGTGTATTCTTGTTTCTTTGTATAAATATTGTAATTTGTATTTTTTGTATGAATTTTCTACTACTGTACCACGAGAGTCAATGAATAAAATATTTGTAAACATCCATCGTATTAATACAATGTTATAGTAAGGTTCTCTTTGTTATTCACATATCCATTCCATCCTTTTATAGGAATAACATTAAGAATTCGAATTGGCTATTGCATTAAGCAAATGCGTTTGTTTACTTACTACTGTGAATAATATTTTATATTTTGCAAACTTACCCGCACATCAGAGGCTAGAACACAATCTCTCCTTTGTCACTCCGTTTACCACTCTCTGTTAAATTTTCGAGAGCGTGGCGAAACTCAACGCCGCGTTTTTCTACCCGTGCAAAAAAAGGAAATGAATATAATTAATTAGTAAAGTAACTAACTCTAAGGACTTCGGTCCTTGTAATTATAAAAAATAAACTCCTTTAAGGACAATGTATATATTATGTATTTTTTTGTGTTATAGCGACGACAGATAATCAATATTTAAGCTAATATTGTCGATATAATTAATAGATACCATGAATGAAAATTTTAATAAGAGTAAGGTTCCCCCGAATCTATGAATAGATATTCTAAAACTATATTTAGGGGTGCTAATTGAATATTTATACAAAGCAAATATTATTGCTATTATAGATCCTCATCGGAAGCTACGATAATCGACAGGACATCGCTAACAGAACAATTTTCTAATTAATATTCATGAAATTCAAATTGGATCCCACCGATGAGTATTGAAGCTATTTTACAGGACTTATTTGAAATTATCTAATTTTAATCCGGGATTAAGATGGAATTTAGTGTTTTCATCGATATTTTGATATAGGGATATTTTATTATTTTGCGCGTTGAAAGATTTTTTTTAGACTTACGCTTTACTAAAGCGAAGTAAGATAATAAATTCATTATACAGTTGAATCGAGTTTGAGTTTAGGTGTTTTTGTGTACTACTACAATAAATTTTGATGATAGTGGTTTGCTCTATTTGCAAACTAAAACACTGGTGCAATTTCATTAGTTATTCATTTATAAAATAATAGAAGTCAAAGCATTCTCCATAATTATTATAGCAAACTGTAGAATTTCAATTAATTTCAAAAGGATCGCACAATTTAACAATTCAACGTTTTGAGAAAGTTTTTAAACAACTGGACGTATGCAGATTCAAAAGGCAAAGTCAACACTATAGTTCAGGGTATGACCACTTCAGACGAAATTTCATTTTGAACAGTGTTTGTTGGGTCTATCGAATGGAGGGTTATATATTTGATACATTATTGGTTACGAAGCTGAGGAGTTAATGTAGCTTTAATATTTTATTTGATAACCTCTCGTTGTGATATCGATCCTCGATAAGCCTTTGATATCGTGGCACGGTATGAGCTTTTCAATTGGAGCTCCTTGATCAAATTTTCAGAATTATTGGAAGATTTTTCAGTTAGGATGTGCTTGATTGAACTCTATAACTGTGAGTTTAATTTTTAATTCCATGTTTCTCTTTTGTTATTTCTATTTTTTGTTTCAGTTTAGTTAAATAAAAAAAGGAGGGGACTTCCACCAAGCATAATCTCGAAATAAGTAAAAAAGGGGAACAGAGTAGTTTGTCTTATTGCAGGAGATGAACAATACCTACGTGGAAATCGTAAATCAAATCCTTTACCTGCCAAAGCAAAATAGAAATATAAGAACATTAAGAATTTAAAACTTATCTAATAAAAACACTATTTACATAGTAAATGTGCACTTTAAAAATTCTTAGGAGTTTTATAAAGACGTTAGAAGCTTTCAAGGCATTTCTTATTCTATTTACAGGTGCGGCAAGTGACCTGAATCTTAGTGGCTGAATCAAATTAGCGCCGCTTCCGCCTGAATGCTGCTCGTCTTCTCGTAATCTCCTTTTAATCTTAACAGCTTCCAACGAAAATTATTAGGGAGTTTATTTTTGAAATATTACATTTTTGATTTATAGTTACGGGTTGTGGGACGTGATTGTGCGGGGTGGTTGTGGTTTGAATTTCCATAATAGTATAAGCGGGCGAAGCCGCGAGCGGGTCACTGATTTGATCTACATTGATTTCGACGATAGTAATTAAAGAGACGGTCAAATTGAATTTTACTACGAAATAAATGATGTAGAAATATCAATTATAAAAAATATATTATATTGTCATAAAAACTTGTATTTACTAATTTTAAACTTATTTTCGTAAAAAGTGCTTTTGAAACATTGTTCATTTCGTTAATTGACTTATTAAGATATTTTATTTTGCTTTACGTCGACGTGTCGCTTATTAATATTGAAAATTGAAAAATATATTCATATATGAATATTTTTAAAAAAGAGTAGAAAATTAATTGTATGTACCTTTTTGTTATAACTTACTATATTTTTTTGCTTCACGCTGTATCCCGCACATAGTAGTGTAAACTGTGGAAACTTAGTGTTAAGACACTCCAATCACATCAAGACAGTTTCATTTCTCATTGTCCTCAAAATTTACGATGCATTGCGTTTTGAGTGATGGAAATCAAGGACGCACTTTACCTCGTTACTAAAACACAAAAGGTTTAGATTTTTATTTAAGCAAACAAGGAAAATGTATGAAAAAATTTAAATCTTCGAAAAAAGAAGTAAAATTAAAACCAATGTAGGATTAGCTTGCTCATGTTCGACTAGGACATCGTCGAGAGCTTACTTTTAATATTCATGAAATTTAAATTGGGCAGCAATGAGTGGAGCTTTTCAGGGAAATGAATGAAATTCTGATATAGGTGCTGTAATTAAGATATGAGGTTAGTTTATGTTGTCGAGTTACCAATCGGATAGTTCATTAGTAGAAAGTTTTATATTTTATATTGTCTTCGCATAAAATTATTTGCTTTTGGCTTTTCGCTGTATCCCGTACATAGCAGGGTAGGTAAAGGGAACCTGGGAACTTAGTGTTGAGATACTCCATTCCCATTATTTCTCCTGCACCACGACTGGCCTCATAATCTATACAATAAATTGAAATATTTATTTTATATTCCATTCATCACGTTAGTTTGCATCACTAGCCTGATTTATACTATCTATCCACACCGATTTCGGCGATGGCGACTTCTTGCATGTCTCACTTTATTTTACTTTATTTTTGGTGGGCTCTTATGTGACTAGCCTTATTTATACAAAGTTAATGTAAATCATAAATCTCTAATTTTCGTAAATTTTAAGGACATTATGAGACAAAGACTATGGAAACAGAATAATGGTTTAATATTAATGTACCTCAAAATGGTATCGAATCCACATATCTTTGACGAAAGCGAGTCATATATTTTCTAAATGTACCATAACGTCGCTTTTTATATACGTAAAGTATTTTATTTTACAGCATTTTAATAGTGTTATTCCATACCAATTAAAATTGTAAAAAAATATTATGAAACCATAATCGAACTCGCACTTTAAGATGGCCTTCGAAGTATTACATTTTCTAAATACATATATTAACTAAATTTAGCCTAATTTTCCATCACATCTTCATTTTGTTACGTAAACACTCGACTGTTTTACGCAGAAATAGGGTTAGCTCATATGGATATATGTAAATTATGTATTTATGTATAGTTTAGAGATAATGACACCGGTTAACTAAAGTCCTCTTTAATTAAAGACCTCTAAAACCCTTTTAAATAATGGGAAGCATATTTTTGGTGTACCTTACTTTGAACGTTAAAATTCAAATTAGCTTCACGCTGTATCCCGCATATAACAGGGTAGGCAAAGGGAACCTAATGTTAAGACACGTTTTTTGTTTGTTACCAGAACTTCTGAATTCTTATTGCATTTAGAATATTTTTAGTTTATGAAGTGTCAAGTTACTCCGCTCACCACTTACTCATTGTATTGTAGTTCTAGCTCGTGGCATAATCGACTCTAATCTGCGTGTATTATAAAAAAAATATATTACAAAAACGTTTAAGACCGTTTCAGAGAGGCAGTGTGTTAACACTAAGTTCCTAGGTTCCCTTTGCCTACTGCTATGTGCGAGATACACACTGAACATACAAGTAGACAATATAAAGAAAATGGCTTTAATAATATAAAAAAAACCATCTAAATAAGCAACCATTCCTTTTTTCATACAATACCTCTATATGGTTGAATGGAGATAAATTTTGAACATAATTCTCATATAGAAATATACGGATCGTGATATATTTTGAGGTTTCGCAAATCCCTTTTCCTTTGTGACAGTAATACGTCCTGGGTGGGTTACTTTTGTTTCGTCGCGGCCTGATTGAGTGTTCACTCGGTTATACGTGAGAATTGAATATTTTTTTACGATTTTTCTTGACAGGATAAAAATTTCGTTAGAATTATCTATTTTTTTTAAATTATTTGTTTAATATTTGGATGTCTTCCGGAAAAGGAAAATGAAAATAATTTCTTCCCCGGCCCTGTGGAGATTGCACCCACAACCATAACCTTTGCTCTAAGACACTGTTCTACTGCATCAAGATGGCCTATTGCAAGAATTATTATCAGAAAAAATAAATTTAACCTAAATATTTCATTATCAGATTTTACTTCTATTATCCAAAATTAATCCAAAAGGAAAATAACCATTATATATCTCATACATAGATAACCAAACTTAATGGCTTAGAGAACCCTTAAAAGCTTTTAATAATATTATAATAATACATTATTAGATATTAATCCCTTGTGAAAAACTTACCACGATGTTCCTGTTCACGCTGAATGAATGAACTAGATAAGTTATTATTAATGCATGTTTTACATTTATTAAGTCCTTTACGGCGTTGTATTAAAATGAGGTAAATAACAATATAGTAATCGTGGTAATTTCTACGTAGCTTGATAAAATGACTAATTTGGTTACCAATAGATGTGGGTTAGGATCCTAGTACGTTTTCTTAGCACACAATGTCTCGAAAATTAAGTGGATAGTGGAAAACGGAGTGTTTTAACTATAGCCTCTGCATAACCACCTATATGCGGAAAAAGTATTAAAGCTATCATAGAAGATGTGATAGGTATTAAAAAATCGATTTATGAGAATGATTATTACCAACATTATTAAAAACATTACCCAGAGTGGTCCACCCGAATCCAAAACATCACCTAAAAGGACCTCTTATATTCTCATATAATTTTATTATTTTAAATCTAGTGTAGATAAACATATATTTTTTTTATTGTAAACCAAAGCCGTATTTTTTCTTTGAAAAAAATAAAAAAAAAGTCACAAATGAACAGTAATTAAGAACTAGGCCCAGAGCAAGCACTACCAAGTTACAAGCTGTAGAACATTCATCCATAGAAGTTGAGAAATTAAAACTTCGGTGTCTCGTTTCGCGTTTCATTAAAATATCCTTTTGTATATAAAATTAAGCCACGTTGTTACATTTTTAATGAAGGATTATTTCCCTGTGGGAAACTTAGCGGCGGGATGGTGAAAGTTCTTAATATACTGTGTTAGCATATGTGATTATATTGTATTAGTTACATGATTTTATGTCAGCTAGCGACTCTCGTGCGGCTTCGCCCGCTTTAATTATATGAATATTTGTTTTTTTATTATTTAAGTGTATTTTGGGTGTTATACACTAAGTAAATTGTTAGCCCGGACAAACAGAAAGACAGGTAGACAGTTTTTTTTATAACTTTTATTTAAGTATGTATCTGTCTTTTTGTCAATCCTGAAATTAGTACGGAAGCCTCGGTGGGCGAGTCCGTCTTGCCCTTTACCGATGTTATTATTTTGTTTTGAGTTGCTGAGGAAATAGCTCACATATGAGAATGTATTCTGAGTATGTTAGATATAAACGTAAACGCGGTGGTTATTGGTTCGATTCCACTTCCAAGACTTTGTCTTGTAAGACAAAATCTAAGTAAGATAAGTTTTTGTATATAATACTCGTATATCTTTGTTGATCTAGTCTTCAGATTCTGGCAATTATAATATTCTCTAAATATGAAACTATTTTCACAATGACATTAGGCACAAAATATTTTCAGAAATAAAAAAATATATTATAACATCATAAAATTTCAGTATAAAACAAACAGTAAATCAAAGATACCGTAAACCAAGAATAGTAGGAGTAGGTAAATAATATTACAAGAAAAACAATTTCAATAGCCATTTTATAGTCACGAAAACCGGTCACGGATCGCTGATGCAGACTTTTGAATAAGAATATTTCTTTAGCCGCCTCCGACACTCGGTTGCATTTTGTGTAGTACAAGTGATAAGCGGGGAGCGATTTAAAGTGTTTATAGTATTTGAAGTTCACAATGATGATTTTTAATCCTTAAAATTACATTATCACATTTGATGATTAATGTTATTAATTAGCGAACATGATAAAGTAATTTTAAAAACATGTGTACAAAAATTGGACTATGAGTTCTGTCATTCAGGGCTATATAAAAAATAAACTCGAGTGTACCAACCCAACTATAAGACCAGTAGCTGAAAAAAACATGACAAAGTCAACTTAAAAACGAGTTTTATTAATAATAAAAGTAGTTTTAAGTGTCATTAATTGACAATGACGACGCTATGACCGAAATTGACTTCAGTTCATACCTTAAATGTACATATTGCCATAACGTGGCCAGGTGTGGGCGAATAACTGAGTCGTCGCAATGCGGTATAAGGGATATATTCATAATATTATTGCAAGGCTATCTGGACACGGCGAGGAATCAAAATCTTTGTGCTCCATTACATGGAAATGGCATTTGAAAGAAAAAAATCAGTAAAATTTACAAATTAAGTTTGTTTTTGATAGCTTCTCGTTTTTTATACAAAGTAAGGTAAGTAGAGGAACCAACCTGGTATGTGGTAACCTAGTGTTAAGACAATCCATTTAGCATTGAAAGATTGCGTTTCCAATGGTCCTCTTCACCATTGGAAACGCAACGCACACAGCAGGGAAATGAAAAAAAATACTGAAGGATTTCGCCACTCAACAAGCAATGACGTCTTATTTCAACGGTAAGTGACGAACGGAAAAGTAATGAGGAAGTGTCTACTCTAGGTTCCCTCTGCCTACTTTTCTATGCATTGCTTGTAGTTAATGGACATCCATACAAGTGACAGAAAAATATATTCATTTGAATTTGTTTTTATAATTATTCACATACTAAGTAAAGGAAAATATTCATAAACATATTAATACTGGAACGATTTCCAAGAAGCGTGGGCTTGAGTTCCGCCACGTGAAAATGTTTATAATATGTTTCTAAATATAAATACTTCTGTATAATAAATAAATCTATATATTTATTCTTTAGGGATTGAGCCCATGACCAGCTCAGGAGCTTCGCTTTATTATAGTCAAAAACTTAACTTTAATAATATCTATGACCACCGGAAACAATCAACTAATTTCTATTATACCATATACTTACCGAATTTTCCTTTTAGATTAACTTTATGTCCGCACTCAAAAAGATAAATTGGCATCCATTAGCTTAAATGATGAGGCAACCAATCTTCTATACTATACTTGAACTAGCGACCCTCTTGCGGCTTCGTCCGCTTTTACTACTGGATTATTCATATAATGTATGCAAAGCACTTAAGATAATGTGAAAATTAATTAAACCCTAATGCAACCCGCATTTTCGTAGTTTCAATAAGGATTTTCCAATTGTTTTACACAGCAAGGATTTTTTATTAGTACCGTAATTTTAAATCTGTGCTACTAATCTTTTCAAGTACTTATTGAAATATATTTAAATGACTATTTTGAGATAGTTAAATGACTATTTTTAAACGGAAGAAATTATAAACAAAAGCCTACCTACTAATAACTACTACAAAAAATATGAAACCAAATATATCGCACTGAAATAATACATTCAACTCCAATTATCCAATACGTGCAAACGCATCTAAATCTTCGTTGCTATAAAGGCAGGCGGGTTTTTTTTTGCTTGTGGTTAATGCTGAAGAGGGTATTCTGTCCCTGATGAAAAGCATAAGATATGTTAATTTACATAAGAATGTACAAATAATAAACTATATATATAAATATAATTATATAAATACGATAAATGTGTCTAAAGTCCTACCCGTTGAGACACTTTCGCGCATGCGATGCTTTAATGGTAAGTACTACATGAAAATAATGTACTAGAGTAAGGTTCCTCTTAATAAGATCTACAAAAAAGTCCGCGACAGCATATTTTTATCTTTTAAGGATAACGTGTAGTGATCATATTTCTGTCTAAAAATAGTAATTATTATACAATACAATACAATATATTTTTTATTGTGAGGGATATTTTTCCATAATGGTATTAATCCCTATCCTTTAAAATACTTTATTAATTTTCTACGTTAAACGAAGATAAAATTTGCTTTTTACACTATTTCGAAATTGAGAATAGTTTTAGAGAAAAACGCATTTAATTGTTGACACATCCCGCCGTTGACACATCAGCTGTATGTTACTCAAGTTTCACTTATCCCTTACTCTCAGCATATAAATAAGTATATTAGTTACGTTGGCCATTTAATGTAGATCAAAACTGTCTTTTATTGTTTTTTCATTTTAATAAGTACTTTAGAAGTTGTTACAATATCAAAACATCCTTGCTGCGAAACGCGCTCCGCGACGTTTTGCTTGTACAAGCGCGTCATGAGCAGTCATCGGTGGTTCAGTGGTAGAATACTCGCCTGCCACGCGGGCGGCCCGGGTCAGATTCCCGGCCAATGCATTCTATTTAATTTTCCTCACAGGCCACGTAGTGCTTGCTTTTCATCAGGGACAGAATACCCTCTTCAGCATTAACCACAAGCTCGAAAAAAATACCCGCCCGCTATAGAGGTATAGCAACGAAGATTTAGATGCGTTTGCACGTGTTGAATAATTGGAGTTGAATGTATTATTTCAGCGCGATATATTTGGTTTCATATTTTTTGTAGTAGTTATTAGTAGGTAGGCTTTTGTTTATAATTTCTTCCGTTTAAAAATAGTCATTTAAATATATTTTAATAAGTACTTGAAAAGATTAGTAGCACAGATTTAAAATTACGGTTCCTACTAAAAAATCCTTGCCGAGTAAAATAATTGGAAAATACTTATACGAAAATGCGGGTTGCATTAGAGTTTAATTAATTTTCACATTATCTTAAGTGCTTTGCAAACATACATTATATGAATAATCCAGTAGTAAAAGCGGGCGAAGCCGCAAGGGGGTCGCTAGTTGTTTTATAAGATATAGGATAGGATAGGATAGGATATATCAATATTACTATGTTGGGTAAGCGTTAGTAATATAAAAAAAAATAGCTTCATGCTACATGCCCCATGCAGCAGGATAATAACTTAGTGTTAAGACACTCCGTTTCCCCCTTTTCGCCGAGTTCTGGAGGTTTTGCGTGTTGAGTGGCAAAACTCAACGTCGGGCTTTTTTGCCTTTTTGCCTGCGACTAGCAAAGTACAGAGGAAATGAAAAAATATATATTCCTCTGAACAAGAATTAAACCTACAACCGTCCCATTTAAAGTCAGATGTTGTGTCACTATGCCACGACAGTCTCAACTAAAAATACTGTAAAAAGTATATTTTAGCTTCAAGAAACCACAATTACTACAAAATGACAGAGCTGAGAGTAAAATCTAGTAATAAAATATGACCTAGATGTTGTATAAGCTGTTACTTTACCCCTTTTGAATATTTATGACTTCAAGTGTCGGTTTTGCGCTTATAGATGCAAAGAAAATGAACTACCCTACTATTGCAGCTAAATATCTAATATTACATACTTTATAAGTAGGTATAAACATTAGAGGATAAAATTTAAGATTTTTGAACTGAAATTAAACTCTTCAGAGAGATTATTTTCGTATATTAGAATATAAGCAGCGTTGAAGTCCGCCACTCAACAGGCAAAAAGAGAAAGAAAAAAAATTGAATATTCATACATTTTGTACCCGACGAATCGAATACTTTACATTAACCTGTAGTCACGGGTTGAATCTATCTGTTAAAATAATCATTAAAAAATTACTAAATTTTATCTTTACATATGCTTTGCATTTTTAAATAAGGAGACAGATAACCTAGGGACGAACCGCTTCCACTGCGATCGGTATTGGCCCATTAGGCCTACATACTTGTATTTCCACCAATAAGAGCGAGCAGAAAGAGATGTGTACTCGCTCTGTTCTAGGGAGTGGAGTAAACAACCAAGAAAATAGTCGTTTCAATATTAAATTTACAATTATTTCACAAAACCAAGCATTCCTAAATGTTTGATAAACGATGAAAAATATATTTCTATTAATTAAGTATACAAAACAACAAGCACTTAGAAATTTCTTTGCAAATTCATCACAATTGTATAAATTATTGGTCGTAAACAACGCAAATTAAAACTTTATCCAACGGCAGTTGGCTTCCACCCAGCACACTTAAAGTAAAACGCAGCAATATTTCAATACAAAAAGTGTAGATTTCGTAATCTAATCCTTACTTTCAAGTAAACAACTTGTAGGGTCATAAATATCAACTAAAACTATTGCAGTATCTTGCCAGAATAGTTTTAATTTTCACCAAAAGTCTTCGAAGAAATGCATTCTCCGTTTCAACAATACTATTCTGGAGTAAGGTTGATCTTGCCAAAAAACTTGGAACTACCGAGTCCGTTTCATTGGTTCGTTAGTCGAATGGAACTACTTAGGAAATTGAGTAATACTGGATAAATCTTAAAAGAGCATACTAAGTGAGGCTTTTTGAGCAAGCTATGAGGTCGTGTGTATTCAGCTAAAGAAATTGGCTGAGACGATTGAATAGGCAGTTCTGTAAATGGTTTCGTCCTGTTATTTTCAGCTTGTTCGATGTTTTTATTGCTAATAGGATAGATAGAGGACGACGTGACGCGGGGGTACAAGTTTGTGATAGTAAACGGTACGGTTGTGGGTTTGTTTCCTATTCGGAGAAGTGTTTTTTTATATTTTTGTTTCTTCACTCTGGTAAATTCACTACACAACACGCAATGCCTCGATAAATCTGCAGGATGAGGAACGGACCAGTTTTAATACGAGGGATAACGAGGGAACGGCGGAACGTAACACTAGTTTTTTAGGTTCCCTCCGCCTACCCTGCAAAGTACGAGATGCGTAAAAATTACTATGATATTAAATGGATTATAAACCTTTTTTTATCTCAGTTATGTCTGACTTACACCAAGCTCAGCCAGGCAAGGTGAAACCCTGAACCTGGTGAAGTAACCTGGTGTTAAGATACTCTGTTCTCCATTTTCCGCAAAACTTTCGAGATATTGCGTGTTGGGTGGCAGAGTTCAACGCCGCGCTTTTGTTTTGTTACCAAAACAAGCAAATAAAAGTTGATTCGCGCGAGTGAGAGTCGAATCCACGACCGTTGCATTTACGACGCTAACGCGTCGTTATTCCATGACGGCCTCTCTTGCCACAAATAAAAAAACGTGAAAAAAAATTAATATTACTAGTAACGTAAGAAAAAGAAAAGAAGCACATTAAAAGACAATATGGCATCTAACACAAGTCATCCAAGACAATATATCACGATTTAATGAACCGGAAGTGAATTATATAGATTCACTCTCATTGTTCTTATAATTTATTTGTCGGTTGATTTGAACAAATCACCTCTTTTATCCTGCGGCTTTTTGTATGTGGCCTTTATGAAAGCTTTTTGTTCAACTTTTTGCCTAATTTTAATGTGTTTAACGTGTTTTTTATGATTTTTTGTGTGTGTCATGTTTGTTTGTCTTGTTTTTTTTTTTTATTATATAATATTGAAGTTTTGTCTTATTAACTTACTTTTATTTGCTTATGATGCTTTTGATTAAATACTTAAAACTATAAGTTTATATCTAGGCAATCGTGGTGGAGAGGCACAAGCGTATAACTGTAAACGTGACGATTGTGGGTTCGATCTGTTCTCGGGGAAAGGAAATATTTATGTGATCCGCCACTTAACACGCAATGCCTTGATAATTTGGCTAAAAGTGGAGAATAATTAAAATAAAATAATTTAGTCTAACCGAAGCGAAGATACGAAAACAACTAATTCCCTCGAGTGGGCATTGAACTCACAACCATCGTCTTTACAATCAGACGCTGAAGCACTGTGCCAAGACGGCGTCAATACTTAAACAAAGACAAGGTTTATAATACAAACACCTTTTGTTCTCCAGTATTTTCGTCAACCACCATGCACAGTAAGTAGCGTTAGCTAGACACGTCCCAAATGCGCAATTTTCTTTTAAATATAAACCTATTAAAGAAGATTACAAGCAGACGCAAAAAGCATTTAGGTGAAAGATGCGCTAATTCAATTTTGCAGGAAAGATTAAGGTAACTTGCCGCATTTTCAAATATAATTTATTTAAAGTTGGTATATTTCTTGTGATTTTTTGTCTTTGGGTAAATTTGAAGTGATGGTTGTAGGTTCGAGGCTTATTTGAAATCTTTTAACCGTAGAATGACTAATTAACTGCCAAAAAATGCATCAAAATGTCGATTAGATTGGACATTATGAAATGTGGATTGCCATAATGGTTATGCCATAACCTAAAAGAGCATTAGTGAACTGAAAATTCTAGTTCAATTTTTTTTTGAAAATGGGCTGAAGTAAGACAGATATATTATAATTTAGTATTTTAGGGTTATTCTATTGATAGCTTAATATACTCCAGAAAAAAAAAATATTCCCGCATATAGCAGAGTAGGCATAATAAATCTAGGGTATCTACATTTTCTACTGCCCGCCAAATTCTCGAGGCAATAGATTTCTAAGAAGGCAATAATATTTTTCTCATAGTGCATTTAAACAAAAATTTTTGTACATTTCATTTTAGCATCTCAATATAAAAAGGAGAAGGACAAGGCAGTTTTTTATAAATATTAAATTTAACGTAGCACCAAGTACCAGCGCACTACTGGTACGCTTTACGCAGTTTAAAAGAGTTATTAAATTCTTTTGTTTGTAAATAGCGATATAAAATTTAATACTCTAGGTATATAAATAAAAAGGTATATAAATATAAATTAATTTAGACGAATTATGGTACTCGAGAGAAACTTTCGTGGTTTTTTGTAATGTCTTATCATTCCTAGTTCTAGAAAGTTCATCATGTTTAGTGGCGAAATTCAATGCGCGCTTTGCTTCGTTATCGCAGCAAGGAAGTAAAATTTTAATATATTTAGTTCTTCTGCATTTACAGGACTGTTTGGCAATCTTGAGCCAACTGGCCACGGCTGGTCTCAAAAAAAAAATAAAACAAAAATTTTGTAATTTGAATTCAAAACCACAGCAAAAGACTAAATTTCATCCTTAATAGTCACACAATGTTCATCCAACTTAGCTATATCCCACGTACGGCAAATTCAAATTAGCAATATGAAGTTACTTTTATGAATATCCTATGAGAAATTTCGAAACTTATTGTGTGCGATGCAATTTAAATTTTGCATTGCGTCTACTACAAAAAGTCATTATTTGTCATAGAAATAACATATGTACTCATATTGTACTTGATGGGCATAATTTTATATTTTTTTATGATATAATTGAGATTTTTAATATACTATTTTCGCTCACGGCTTTTCCTGCAAGGACTACATTGTTTTGAGCTTCATGCTGTATATAGGGTCGACAGAGAGAAACAATAGATAACTGTGTACACACTTTATATGCGGATATAGCGTGAAGCTAAAAAGATAATAACATAAAATAAGATATTTTATTGTAAAATAATTGCTTCTGCCACTCAATACACAATGTCTTGAAAATTGGAGCGGAATGTAACGAACGGAGTGCCTTAACACTAAGTTCCTTTAGCTACAAAATATATTATATAGAATTATTAAAATAAAAATGTCTTACCAGATTAGTATTGCAAAAAAGAAATATGGTAAAGGCTATCCATACACAAAAAATCTTAATATTGAATTTGAATCTAGAATTTGACAGACAAATACCATTAAACATAGCAAAACTGCAAAACCTTAGCGAATTATTCATGTAAGTTGGCATAAAGTACGGCTAAGGATTGGTTTGCCTCATCATTCAGCCTAATGGGACCCGATTTATCTGAGCTGGGTCTCTCATCTGACCTTAAAGGGTTTCTATTCCCATTGATTTTTACTTACGATAAATGTACGTGAAAAATTTCCTTGCTAAAGGAGATTTAGTGTGGCTATACAAAAATATGAATAGGTTATTTTTGTTGTAGGTGTGTTGATTTTTATATACCTGCTTAAAAAATATGTGAAAATATATATATTTTCCCCCTATTTTCCTTATCCGATTTTCTGTATCCTGCACATAACAGGGTATCTAGTGGGAACCTAGTGTCGAAAGAGGAAATTAAAAATAAATAATTCCTCCGAGTGAGAATCGAACCCACAAGGCGCAATGGCTTATTCTAGTATTTTATGTATCTTTTTATAATATCTACAGGATGTTTTATGTCTTTTTATGTTTATATTGTATTAGGAAACTATTATACAAAATATTTTCTTCTTTTCTTTCTTATTTATTGAATCAGTCAATCATTAATTCAATAAAAATCATTAATTACGTCAAATTTAAATATCATTAAAGCAACGTATCGCTTATCAGTATTTAATATCAAGTTAAACAGCTTCGTTTAAGGTTTGAAAGTTCTGCCCTCGTGGGCATAGTTCGTGAAACTTTGGAACTTCTAAGCGAAGTCTACACCTAGATGCTAAAACACTTAAGCGTTAAGTATGAAAATTGTTCTAGTCAAAGTCTGAGTGCGTATTTGTGCCTCTATGTTAATTATTTTCAGAAGTTTTATATATTTGTGGCCAGGCGTGGAGTAGGGGCATCAGCGTTGGACTGTAAACGCAACAGGTTGCGGGGTCGATTTCCACTTAAGTAAAGTTAAATATTTAATATTTTGATTTCCTCGCTCCTTTTCAAAATAAAATGTTTGTTAAAAATAAAAAAATATATGTTACGTTATCAATTCTCTTCTCTTCTTCATTATAATAAATATAAATCCCCTCAATTGATACTTTCGAAGCTTTTTATAAACTTTCAAAATAATTTAGGACGGCCAGGGAAGCTTTTAGCAAACAAAGTTAGCGTTGATTAAAACAGTTGGTTTATGAAAGTGGAGCTAAATACTACCCTAATTAAAGGAGACCGCAGCAAGTTGCGGTAAGATTCGTAATTACTGTACGTTATCTGTGTCTCTAACGTCAGTTGATATTGTGACGGTATATACGGATACCTTAGTGCTAGTAGTGTAGTTTTAGTGTATGCGCTCTCTTTTTATAATTTTGTTACTAAAATGACATGTATTGTCCACAGCAGTGCGCGAAAAAAGGTAGTGATTTTTAAAACTTTTGATTTGCCACTTTTTGCTGTAACCGAGACGCGCAACTGTCGCAAAAGTAACTTGGGAGTTTATGAACAAATTTGAACACGGGCGAACAGCGATTTGAAAATTCCACTTCTACAGCAGAAGAACACATTTAGACAAATATATCTATATACTAGCGACCCCCTTGCGGCTTCGCCCGCTTTTACTACTGGATTATTCATATAATGTATGTTTGCAAAGCACTTAAGATAATGTGAAAATTAATTAAACTCTAATGCGACCCGCATTTTCGTAGTTTCAATAAGGATTTTCCAATTGTTTTACTCGGCAAGGATTTTTTAGTAGGTATCGTAATTTTAAATTTGTGCTACTAATCTTTTCAAGTACTTATTAAAATATATTTAAATGACTATTTTTAGATAGTTAAATGACTTTTTTTAAACGGAATAAATTATAAACAAAAGACTACCTACTAATAACTACTACAAAAAATATGAAAACAAATATATCGTACTGAAATAATACATTCAACTCCAATTATCCAATACGTTCAAACGCATCTAAATCTTCGTTGCTATGCCTCTATAGCGGGCGGGTTTTTTTTTCGAGCTTGTGGTTAATGCTGAAGAGGGTATTCTGTCCCTGATGAAAAGCTAGCACTACGTGGCTGCCTGTGAGGAAAATTAAATAGAATGCATTGGCCGGGAATCGAACCCGAGCCACCCGCGTGGCAGGCGAGCATTCTACCACTGAACCACCGATGACTGCTCATGACGCCCTTGTATAAGCAAGACGTCGCGAGGCGCGTTTCGCAGCAAGGATGTTTGATATTGTAACAACTTCTAAAGTACTTATTAAAATGAAAAAACAGTAAAATACAGTTTTGATCTACATTAAATGGCCAACGTAACTAATATACTTATTTATATGCTGAGAGTAAGGGATAAGTAAAACTTGAGTCGGCACAGCTGATGAGTCAACGGCGTGATGTGTCAACAATTAAATGCGTTTTTCTCTAAAACTATTCGCAATTTCGAAATAGTTTAAAAAGCAAATTTTATCTTCGTTTAGCGTAGAAAATTAACAAAGTATTTTAAAGGATAAGGATTAATACCATTATGGAAAAATATCCCTCACAATAAAAAATATATTGAAATTACTATTTTTAGACAGAAATATGATCACTACACGTTATTCTTAAAAGATAAAAATATGCTCTCGCGGACTTTTTTGTAGATCGTATTAAGAGGAACAATACTCCAGTACATTATTTTCATGTAGTACTTACCATTAAAGCAGCGCATGCGCGAAAGTGTCTCAACGGGTAGGACTTTAGACACATTTATCGTATTTATGTTAATTTACATAAGAATGTACAAATAATAAACTATATATAAACCTTCCCTGAGAAATACTCGACCTAATGGTGAAAACCGTATAAAAATCCGTTGGGTGGTTTAGAAGAAGAAGAGTTAGAAAGTTCAGACAGACACGAAAAGCGACTTTGTTTTATAAGATATAGGATATAAAATCGAAAGGTCACTCATCACGAAATCTCAGAAACTACGAGTGCTAGGAATTTCAAATTTTGCATAGGAGTTATTAATAGGACGTAGGTGCTCGCTAAGACGGGAATTAGCAATATTCGACTTCTAAGGAGTTGTTTTTGGAGTCGAAAGTTTGTATGAAACTTCGTTACTACAAATGCTAGGAGTCTCAAATTTTGCATAGACGTCACTAGGACGTAGTCATGGAGACAGAAATTAATAATAACTTAGTTCACGCGGGTGTAACCGCGAGCGGGCCGCTAGTACATAATATATGACTCGAGAATCCACACAACAAATCTTTTTTTCTTCACTCCACTTTCATTTCCGTTAGGAAACTTTTTAGTCACTTCCATTCTCCATTTACGCTGAATTCTAAAGACATTGTGTGGAGTAGCGGAACCCCACGATTGTGTCCCATACATCACGACTGCCATGTTTCATTTAATATTAAAATAAAATTTTATTTTTTTATCTGAAAATATATAAATAAAAATTAAATCTACAACTATCGTCTTTACAAACTCTTTAGAATTTTCCGAAATTTCGCTAAAAGCGTAATAGCGAAAAGTACCATCTAATATTAGAGTAGGCTATCTGCACTTAAGTATTAGGTCAAGAGTAGAATGTGAAAGACACGGTTAAAATATATTACGATTTTCTTTAGTAGAGCACTGTAGTTACTTAGGATAGTACGTATGAAGTTTGGTTTTTTGGTAAAGATTTTTTTATAAGTATTATCTAAAAGTTATTCTCTATAAAAAATATAATTGTATGTACTTTCATATTCATTTTGTACTTTTTACGTACTAAAATATTTTTAAAAATTTTATATCCTTTTAGTACGTAATTGGAAAATTTGTAAGAGGCCCTTAATTTTTTTTTAGATTTACGTTGTCCATAGTAAAATCAAACAAATCACCTTAGCCTGATATCAATCAACAAATGGCTATAATAGCTTCATCACCACATAATCAACGAGACTGTTCCTCATTCCTTATATGTACCCAAATATGTCTTCTAATCCACTAAGGCTGATATTTGTGTGGCATCAGTCCGTAACTCCCAAGACAATAGACAATTATCCGAATACTAAATCCAATAAACGATTGGATGGAATTGTGGCCTTTAATAGCCTAAGCAGTGGTTCTCAACCACAACGTCGCGGTGCTTTTGTGGCCATCATTTGTTAAAATTGTATTTTATTTTAACTTCACGCTTTATCCTAGATAGAGGATTACGCTTTATAATAGAGGTTACAGAAGAAACCTAGTGTTAAGATATCCCGTTCCTCTCTTTCTCCCGAATGTTCGTAATGGAAAGTAAATAAAATTTATTATTTGAGATATGCACAGCCGGTATGTTACCACGGCCTCCTTACATAAAAATATGACGATCCATATTAAATAAAACTCTATAGTTAAATAAAAAATATTATAAATTATTTATAAAGTCTATTATAGATTTGTAAATAACTTTTAAAATTACTTAAATCGTGTGTGTAGTGTCTTACAGGAAAGGTTGAGGACCACTGATTCAGAAGATATATCGATAAAATTACTGTTTCGTGATGCTTAGAATAATGATGTTTTGCCCAATAATGTTTATATGTCGTACAAATATTGTATATTGTTGGGATTGACCGAATTTTATGATAATGTTATTGATTTATTGTTTCATTGCAATGTATTGGGCTCTTTATAGAGTAGAAGTAAAATAAACAAATAGATAGAAACAATATAAATAGAAAATGTGAAGTGATTTTGAATGAAGGAATTGATATAAAATTGAGAATGACAGGTATGTAATTTGAGGAAATTGTCGCTACAGGACTGAAGTTGAAGGCGCAGAGAGAATCTAGTGTTAGGACACTCTATTCCCCATTCTCTGTCAAATTCTAATGTAACATTACGTGTGGAGTGGCGGAACTTAACACCGGGGACATCAGAGCAAAGAAAATAAGTATTTCATTTCGTCGAGTGGGAATCAAATCCACAACCAGTCCTGTTTACAGTCACACTTTGAGCCCCTGCGCCCCAACTACCCTCTATGTAAGATTTAATTAAAAAATATAAGTAGTTTATATATATTCTACTTTGTGTGTTATTACTTTAGTAAAGCTTTAATACATAGGTTGTATAACAAATATCATGTTGACACGCAAGATGTCGTTTCAGTCACGTAGCATTACCACAGACATACATATGTAGTTACTACACATATATAACGTAGACCAAAAAGCCTTCTAAAAAGGTCTACCACCTTACGTAAACCCTAGACCTAGCATAATTTATAAAGAATATAAATATATTTTATGCATCCTACTTTTCTGGAGTCCCTTTGACTCGAATAATATAAAAAGTGGGTGTCATAGTGGACGCTGAGCTACCTACTTAATAATGCAAACGCCGTCCAAATCCCTGCATGTCTGACGAGAAACTGAAACGGTTGTTCAGCGTTTCACTCTGAAAATAACCGATCTTTAAAAATGTAAATGCTCTTATATAAGATGATTAGGAATCTATATGGATAAGTTGAGGCCAGTCGTGGCGCATTGGCAGTGGGATGTAACGCGACAGGTTATAGATTCGATTTTACTCGAGCATACAAATACAAATTTAATATTTTCGTTCCTTTAAAGAATCTTGAAGAAAAAAAAGAAAGAAATTTAGATAGTTCCCAAGCAACGTGGCTTCGAGGCCGATTCCGTTTATATTTTTAATAAAAATAGACAATGAGATCCTTATGATAGGACACTCCGTTCCTACGCATTCGCGCCAAAAAATACAAAGTAATGGATGGATGTTATATTTTAATATTTTTACAATTCGGTATCATCTATATCTATATCTATATATATCTATATCTATATATATATATAATAAAACTGTAAGGGGGGTAAAATCTGTACATTGAATATAAACTAAAAAAAATACTTCAGGGAGACTTAATACAACTAATAGAAGGTAAAAATATAATTTTTGGAATTCTTGTCTGTCTGTCTGTTGTGACTCTTTAACGCAAAAACTACTGGACGGATTTAAATGAAACTTCTTTTGTTGTATAGCTATTAGTCTTCGCCTACATATAGGCTATAATTTATTTTGATAGTCCGAATACCTGATGTGAAGCCCTAGCAGCCCGCCTAATCTATAAGAGATATCAATACAACGCTTTAGGAAAAGTTATTCAGCGTGATGAGCATTTTCTGTTGACATAAAAAAAAATCGATCCTACCACAAAGTCTAACCCCGT
>HE671441.1:56500-149918 GCA_000313835.2 Heliconius melpomene melpomene | reverse complement strand
AAAAGTTGGCTATACAAGAAGTGTTAGGAAACGGTCAACGTGATGTTACGAGTATATCGCCTGTACTTCCTCCTCAATTAAATATATTAAATAAAAATACAAAAAACATTGTATACCAACAGTTTCGGAGATAAGCTCGTTTAACCAAACAAACTCTTTAGCTCTAATATTAGTAAAGATAAAACGAATACTCAAATTAAATATCCGTTAAGGGAAGTATAAAAGACAAAATAGATATATTTTGTTTCAAACTAACCACTTGTTCAACTCGAGTGAAGTACATAAGTATAGCAGCTTTAATTTAGGAAAGCTTATAACGGAAATTACTTTGAAGTAGTAGTACATTTTAAATAGAAAATATTTGTAACGATATTTTTGACCAAATTAGGGTTCAAAACCCTCAGTTTTTCCCACTTAGCAAGGAAGATGTAAGGAACCTTGTTTTAAGACACTACATTCTCGACTTGCAGCTTAATAATTCCTCCGAGTGGGAATCGAATCCACGCTATACTGCTGCGCTATGATTGCCTCACAAAAAATATGTGAAAATCACACTTGTACAATTTTAATATAAAAATTACTTAAATAATTTTATAACGAAAACATAATTGTTAATTTCAATTAATTATACTTGTATAATATTAATAAATAATATAATATATTTTAGTACAGTGGCACAGGCGTATCGAAGCAAGTGCGCGACGGTTGTGAGTTCAATTTCCATTCGGAGAAATGTCCATTCGGAGAAATTACACCAAGTTGACATCGAAAACAACCTTCACCTTTACCCTAATAACATTTCCCCAAATAATTAAAATACGTAATCCAAAGAAAAAACAAATTGATTCGGAAAATACTGAGGTTTCCCATTCCCTTATATCCCTGGAAAGTCCCATTATAGAAGCTACTTCTCCCGTACTTCCCAATTTAGCCTTTGATATAAAATACCTATAAAATACCTCACTCGTGAAAGCTCGTACCAAAATCTTTTATGCGAACGTCGATCGGACGATCTTATACGTGGACTATTCAATCACACACCGATTCCTTTACTTTATATTGTGTGAGAAGTTTAGCGGATAGACGATATTTCTTTGTTATATATAGACTGGGCACCTGAATACGGTAAGGATTCTTGAAAAATGATCAATTAATATATTTTTTCCATATTATTATTAGTACAGTCGTGGCGCTGTAAACGCAATTGAATCCACAATTCGGCTGAAAGTGGGAAACGGGAGTGTTTTAATGGGAACGGATTCTCTTAACACTACGTTCCCAAATTCCATATTTGCCCTTCAGTGTTAATCTAAAAAAATCTACGGTAGGTAAAAATACCAATTCAATTTTATATTTTCTTAATAATTGGGTCATTTATGATTGAAAAATAAATACATACATACATATATGTAGGTAATATATAAATGTACCATTTTCCTAAACATATACATATATTAAAACGTAGCATTAGCCCCTGTTATACGTAAAACAAAGTTGCTGTCACATTCTGTAACTTTGTAATCATTTTATTAGCTTTTAAGGGTAGAATATTAATCCCGGGGAAGTATAAAAGACAGGGCTTTTACTGAGTTCAGTGGACGTCACCCCCGGGAATGCTCGCACATACTCTTACGTTTATACAAAATAATGTTTTTAAGTGATATTTGTAAAAACGTGAGTATATTATATGCAGAGAGAGCCTAATATTAAGTTGTTTCATCTAATATTGTGATATCCTTACCTTTCTGCTGAGATACCAGAGTCAATACAGATGTTTTTGATTATGAGGGAATGAATTATTATTTATTAATATTTTGTGGCAAGGCAATAGCCCAGCATTGAGTTGCGCCACTCAACGCGCAATACCTTGAAAAATTCATCGAAAATTGGAGAAGGGAGTGCCTCAACACTAGGTTCCCTCTTCCTACCTGGGGGCTATGCGTAAAGCTACTAACATTAAAACCAAACACAATTTCATCAACTATCAAATATCCAATACTGAGAGGAGAGAAACAAGTATATAGACGAATTAATTTATCGCTTAACTCCGCATTTGTAGCAATCTGTTTATTCATAGGCCCGGCTTAGTTCCTGTCTTAATTAAATCCACTGATACACTGCTTGTTACGGATTGGACTAGTTATCCATGTGGTTCATAGCTATCTGCTTATAATTCTATTTTAATCATTTATATTGTTATGTTAATTTATATAAATGATAACGTTATATACACCATCAAGGTACAAGTGCCTCAAAGGTAAAACGAATTGAAAGTTGTGAATTCGATGCCCATTTTGCGACATCCATGTTTCTATTTATATGTTCTTTTTCATTTTCCTTTTTGTTTTTTTCTGTTCCGTTCCAGTCTATTTTTACACAAAACAAAATTGATATTTTTAAAATATTTTAGTTATAACATAGAGTCGATATTATTCTACGTCCTACGCCTCGTAGATGTTCGTAGCGCTACGTTAAAGTATGAATTAGGCAGTTATCTCTTGAATTAGCAAATCCATTGGCTCTCATGTCCTTCATCACGACATCCAACCAGTGCTTCCATGTGAGTGCGGGAGGTCTACTAAACTAAAAACAGTTTACATTATTAGCACGAAATTAGCATCTATTGGATATCGACCCTAAAACATAGCATTAATTCATTTAGCTTTGAAGTTGAAATCCGCGGTCGGTATCTAATAGATTCAAAGTGCGAAAGGATTTAGGAACTATGATTCCTTTATTGCTTTTCAAGTTAATTAACTATAGTACGAATGAACATCTGAAATTTCGTTGGCACTTAATGGCAACATCTGAAAGTAGTTAAATATTTAAAAAATATATTTTTTGTTTTTATAAAATACCTAATGTTGAGTCGACACTTCATTAAAAATACGAGAATCGTGAAAATAAAGTAAATATGAATCTTTATTAATATTTCTCTTTTTTTTCAACTTCACGCTCTGTCCCGTATATAGTAAAGGAGGCAGAAGGAACCTACTGCTAAGATTTTCCCTACTTTCCGCCTGTCGAGGCATTGCGTGGCGGAACTCAACGAGGCGCTTTGAGCGAAGAATTGAAAATACCAATAAATATTTCATTTCCACGAGTGGGAATCGAACTCACAACCGTCGCGTCTACAGTCACATGTTTAGGCCTCAGAATCCAGTTCCATACTATACAAATACTCAATAATACTTATCATGGCATCGAACTATAATTCACTACAAACAAAATTCTAGTACATCCCAAGTCACCCAACAATATGTCGCTAAGAGTTTCTTATAAAATACACTTATATAAAGAAAATAAACAAGCGCGTGTTTTCTTTCGGATATTGAAAGAAGTTTCGGGACATAAAAAACAATGGACATGAGAAATGTATGAAATAGGAATTTTTACCATTTTCTAGGTATATTTTAAATATTTCTTTCGGTGTTTAGTGCTTATATAAGCACTCTCTCTTTTCAATATTTTTCTTCCAATTTCGAGACATTATGGCAGAACCTAACGCTCTATTCTATCTCATCTAAGTGAGAATTAAAAATAATTTAAAATAAAATATGTATAATGTATAATAAAAATATAAAATTATTTAAACGTTAAATAATTTAACAGCGGTTTACTAAACTTAACGATGCAGACCTAAGAAGAACTGACTTTCTCAGGACTTTTTTTTAAGTCAATAAATTCACAGATTTACAACTTTTGTCACTGATAATGATATATTTGAAATAGCCGGTCTATTATATTAATAGCAAGTTTTTCTTTCTTAAGGTGTGTTTCCATTAATATTTAATGTTTTCATTTCCTAGCTCCGGTAACGAGGCGAAAAACGGCGTGGAGTTCCGCCACTTAACATGCATACCTCCAAAATGTGGACAAAACATGGGTTCGGTAGTGTCTAAATGGGAACGGAGTGTCTCTACACTATTTGTGACTTTAGATGTCACAATGAAATAGCTTAAAAGAAAAATATCATCAAAATTTCAACATAAATGTATATTAAATCAAATTCCTTATAGAATTTCAATATTAAACACATAACTTACAACGTACAAAGATGGGCGGGCGTTTTACAAAAGATTCACGTTCCAAGTATAATAAATAAATAAAATATTTTTTTATGTAATATTAGCATTCCTCACAGGCTTTCATCGTTAATAGAAAACAAATAAAGTAAATATGTACTTAAATATTATTATTTATTCAATTTTGTTAAATGAATAAATTACATTTGGCCTCTTCAAGTATTTGCTGTATGTAAAACTAGTCCTATAATAGAAATCGTCTTAATAAATACATTTATTTACGTATTGACTTCGCGGTGATTGTGGGATCGATTTCTACACGCTGAAATCAATTATTTTCATTTTCTCGCTTTACTAACCAAACAAAGTACAAAGTTCGTTTTCTTTCGCCTGTTCCTTAAGTACATGCTGGCAACATACATCACAACATGAAGCTATTTACATTTCCTTGATCTAACTAAAGTGTGGCGTTAAATTCCGCCACCTAATACGCAATGCTTAAGAATTGATTGGGAAATGAGGAATGGAGTGTTCTAATATAATATTTTGTTATAAAGATATTTTTCAGTCGGATTTGGAAAACGAGTATTGTAATATTTTTATGTGAAAAAAAAAAAGTTTTTTTTTCTCGAAATGACAAAATTATATTGGTAGTTTATTTCATACAAAATGAGTGCATAAACCAGCAAACTTAAGTTTGTCAACGTTCATCCCCCCGTAATCAAAAGCTGTAGTGCAGGTTTAAAATTATTACAAACTAATAATTGTAGTTCATTTCATCTATATATATAATAAAACTGTAAGGGGGGTAAAATCTGTACATTGAATATAAACTAAAAAAATACTTCAGGGAGACTTAATACAACTAATAGAAGGTAAAAATATAATTTTTGGAATTCTTGTCTGTCTGTCTGTTGTGACTCTTTAACGCAAAAACTACTGGACGGATTTAAATGAAACTTCTTTTGTTGTATAGCTATTAGTCTTCGCCTACATATAGGCTATAATCTATTTTGATAGTCCGAATACCTGATGTGAAGCCCTAGCAGCCCGCCTAATCTATAAGAGATATCAATACAACGCTTTAGGAAAAGTTATTCAGCGTGATGAGCATTTTCTGTTGACATAAAAAAAATCGATCCTACCACAAAGTCTAACCCCAGTCACCCAACTAAACTTTAAAAATATATAATCTGTCGTCTTAAAATAAATTATTGTACGTAATAAACATTTTTTTGACGTTTATTAATATCATAATTATTATTTAGAATTGTTAATTCATAGTTTTAGTTAAATTTAAGTCAATATCTTCATTTTACTTTATTAGTTAAGAGCGCCTATTATTATCTCAAAAGCAAACATATATGCTAATTTTAAAGTATATAATTTTATCAGGCGTTCTTTCATTTCTGTCAAAATACGTATTTATATACATCCCACCTCGCGAACACATCTTTTAATTCCCTTCATGAAACTTATATTTATACAGGAAATATTTTATACAACTTCTATGACTACTATTATTATAAAACTAAAGAGATTGCTTAGTTGACGCGGTAATCTCAGAAAGTACGGCTTTAAATTGAATAATTAGTTTTGTGTATCATAGTGCCTACATATAGGAATGTTTAGGCTATAAGTATTACATCACGATATAACCAATCGCAGAGGAGAAACATTAAAAAAATGTTGCAAAACTGGAGAGCTTGAGAGGTTCCATGCGTCCACCGCGTAAAGCTACGCAAAAATTACATGTGAAAAATAATTGTTCTCCTTCAAAAGTTCTAAGTAAAAGTCCATGATAGAAAATGTTTATCTCCTAAGCCTACACTAACCATTTAAAACAAATCCGTATCCAACATGCACCTACAAATCACATTAGATATTATGACTGTTTACTGTAGATCGCCGCACGCAACAGGGTAGGCAAAGGGAACGTAGTGTTAACACTACGGAAAATACGGAAAATGTGTCTTAAGACACTCTATTCATATTTTCCGATGAATTCTGGAGGCATTGTGTGTTCAGTGAGAAAACTCAACGCCGCGCTCGACACCAGAGCGAAGAAATGCAAATATTCGATATTTAATTTCCTCAAGTGGGAATCGAACCCACAACGTGCTGCGGTACCAGTCACACTTTATGCCCCTACGCCACGACTGGTCTCATAATAACCTTTTACTAGATACATTTCAAGGCAATATGTTACAAGTTATTAGGTATTTAAAATACAGTATAAGATAAAGATATCCCGTAGTATTATTGTATCAGTTACCTACACCTTATATAGTTAACCTTTATGATTATCAAGATGGTGTGGATGGTATTTAAGTTTATGATTTACCTATTTTACGATTAGAAAATACGGCTGCAGAAAGCAAGTCAAACAGTTTTCCAGGACACTCCCCATGATAAATACGATAGAGAACACACAGCTAGAAGACGTTTCTACGCAATGCTAAAGTGTCAAGCCTTTTACAGATCATTGGTTCCCCATTGTTTCAAACGGTTCTACGTTGTAAGCAATTAAATGTGCCAAGCTGGCACTGGGATGCACCCGCCCAGAGACAACGTGGCCCCACATATGAACGTACCTCGATCCTATAAAGCTGCTGATGACCACCACTTTCTTTAAGACCAATTTGGCCTTGCTTTCTACATGATCGCGATACTTTCAGTCACGCGCTCTATATAAGGGTATTGTTTTTGAAGACGACAAATGTTGTGATAAACACGCAAACATATGCCTTCTGGAGGTTAAATTGAACCAAGTTCCTTTCACCTATGAGGAAACATTCCCAAGGGATGCCTCAACAGAAGACATAAGTTTGTTTTATCACTGGTCGACGTTTCAAGCTACATGAACAATAATAGAGTCCAAATCTACAAAAAAAATTCTGTTTGTCTGTTTATTTGTCTGTACACGCTAACCTCCGGAACTACTAGACTGATTTGAATGAAACTTTTTGTTGTATAGTTATAAAGTCTAGGCAACTTCTAGGCTATAGTTTATTTTGAAAATCTGGACACCTGATGTGGAACCTTAAAAGCCTGTCTAAACTATAAGAGATATAAATATACTGCCTTAGGGAAAATTTAACATTTTGATAAACAATTTCCAGATATTTATACGTAACAAAAATTAAGGTCTGGAGTACCTGGCAGCCCATCTAATCTCGAAGAGATAAAGATAGCGTCTTAGTAAAAGTGAATCAATATAACAACTTGGGCCCTGGCCTGGCCCAATATTTGTCAATATTTCTATGGGAAGATGTCAATTGAAATGTGAACGTCTCATTGTGCGTCTATATCACTAAATCTAAAAGCCACAAATTTTATAAAATTAATAAAGTGTTGTGTATTTGTGACTTAAAAAAATATGCCTTCTATAAGGCGGTGGACAAATTTAGGCAGAAGAATCTAATCGTACTGCCCAGAACGTGAAGATTGCAATGAACATGAGCACGATAGTTGACTGATAATGGTGCAAATTTGGATCGAGCTGCTTTTTGTTACGATATATCAATTGATGCCAGCAGTACCTACAGCTGTGTTGCTATTGGATCTATGAACTCAGCTTGCCAAAATTGTAAGGTTATTGTAAAAACTCAGTTTGCCAATCAATTTGGTGGCGCAATGATTTTATTATAAGGAGGAGGATTGCCAGTTGTCCCACGTTCAATGCAAGCTGAGTTGCTGAGATGTTTAAAGTCCTCGAAATTGTGGAAACGTGTCAAGGTTTAATTTAAGCAAGAATATGCGTGTCATGTTGCAAAATGATCTATCTGGAGACATATTCTCTAAACAACTCATTGATATTGGTAATGGCAAACTTCCTATATATGCGCTGACTGGCTGCATCACCTTTCCTGATAGTTTTTGTCAGTTAACGTAATCAAAAGATGAACTCATTCATAAAGTGCTTCCAAATGTTGCTGAAATATTGCTGATTATTTATTCCATAATTGGTTGTGCGAAAGAGCTTTATTGGCTGCCAAACACACTGATGTAAATGAATTATATATAAATTTTCAAGATGGCATTCCTGGCAAAATAAGGACACATAAGTCAGTTGATATGGCAACTCACTTGATTTGCCAGGATTGCCGCCTCACAGCCTTCAATTAAAGCTTGAATGTGTAGTTATAATGTTGCGAAATATTAACCAACTGAAACTTTGTAACGGCACACGATTAGTGATAAAAAAATAATGAATAACGTAATAGAAGCAATCATATTGAAAGGAAAGTATAAAGGAGATGACTTTTTGATAATGCGGGGCATCCCAATGATTTCGACTGACATACCATTCGAGCTTAAAAGACTACAGTTTCCAGTACGGCTTGCTTTCGCAATGACTATAAACAAATCCCAGGGGCAGTTATTAAGTGTTTGTGGTATTAATATAGAAAACTCATGTTTCTCGCATGGTCTCTTGTATGTTGCCTGTTCTCGTGCTAGAAAACCATCTGCTCTGTTTGTTTACGCGCCAGATAACCAAGCAAAAAATAACGTGTACCATAATGTACTACAATGAAAATGAAACTCAATTTAGAATAAGTAAAAATGAAATAAAATATAATAAGTAGGTATCATAATAAGATATCGGAAATTGTTATTTTTATTATCATTTTTAATGAATATTATAAGAATTAAAAATGATTTAAGTTTTATTTTTTTTTATCTTACTAGCTGACCCGGTGTCGCGAATAGCAGAATACATATTAAAAAAAAAACGACTGTTAGGCGATACGAAGTTCGCGGGTCTGCTAGTTTTTAATAAAAATAGACAAAGAAATCCTTGTGATAGGACACTCCGTTCCTACGCATTCGCGCCGAAAAATGCAATGTAATGGATTATATTGATATATTTTAATATTTTAATATTTTTACAATTCGCTATCATTAATAATAAACTTATCACACGTTGACATCATTCTATTAAGAACATTTCGTCGTCTTTTATGTAATTGATTAAATAATAACTTTTCCCCTTAAATTTTTTCCTTGTCTTAACCTAAGCTGCGTGATTAATTTTATATGAGAAACTTTTACTTCTCATGGCTCTTATAAAAGTTATGAGTAAAAGTTATTTGTTAATAATGTAGGAATGGTATTTGAGTTGGCTATTATTTAATAAAGTATTTAAAATTACTATTTAATTATACATATGTACATTATACCAGTTGTGGTACGTAATTTTTTTTTTAGTTTTAAGTCGTAGTAGCATGGTAGGCACATGGAATCTGGAAACCTAGTGTTAATAAACTCCGTTCTCATTAAGACACTTCTGTTCCACTTTCCTTCGAAATCTGTAACTTCAACTTCGCCGCAACTACGTTTACGTAAAAATTCATTTTCCCCTTTTCCGTAGAATTAGGATTTTACAAGGAACCCTCATGCCAGGACTCTTGTTCCGGTTTTATCTATCAGAAACTCCGTGATGGAAGAGTTTTATATGTATAGATTATACAACACTATAGTAAAGCTGGATGTCTCTACTGCGATATTTGTTCTTTGGACCTTTACCCCGAAAAAATTTTCTTTTTTCATTGAAAAAAATGAAATTAGATTTTACTATAAGTATTCGAGTTCACGCTGCTCCACGCTGTACCTCATAAATACCACTTCCCCGCCCGAGATATATATTTACAAAAATAAATAAATAATCTTATTACCATACTTATTTGTAAATCATAGGCAACCTTCACTACACCTACACATGATTTAGGTTAGCTACTAGAAAACTTTTTAGCGTTAAGGCGTATAACCAGGCCTGTTGATTTTTTTTTGTGTATTAAACTTTGTGCAATGAGAAAACGTTATATTTACAACTATTTATTAATTACTAACTATTAACGAGTAACTAATAGCTTTATTTTATCAAAAGACTTTTCTTTCGAAAGTGAGAATTTATAAAAGTGTAAAATAGGCTTACAAACAAACCAGGTACCGCTCTTAAAATAGGACTCGTATAGAGATAAATCTATGCAGTTTTAGTCTTTTTTTTCATTCGATTGACAGTGGCAGGCATACGGAACAGCTGGACGAATGTATTGGGTATTGGCGTATAGCAAAGTGTATTTGTGAATCCTGACAGCTATTTTAATAGCAAAAGATTTTTAGATTCTCTCTTTATTGGAACGGAAATAACTGTAATTTTCTATTACGTCGAGGAACTTTGATGTTGAAAGGTTAGATTCATTTATAATGGTATTTTAAGATTTGATTTATCACTTTTTTTAACTTGTGTGAACGTGATTTTTCTCGATTGCATTATGTGTTTTTTAATTTATGTATCTATATTTGTTTTTATGTGACATAATAGAGAAATAACCGATAAGGTTGACCGATGTCCATAATTTTGATAGTGTTCCTGCTGGCATAAAAATAATTTAAATTACTATTTTAGGAGCGGATACCCTATAGATTATTTTTAAAAAAGACGGGTATTGGTAATTTGCAGAATTCGTAATAATTGTGACTGACAGTCAGAATTCAGAAGAAACAATATATTGCAGGCAGAGGGAATCTAATGTTAATACATTCAGTTCCCCACGTACCATTCAATTTTGAGACATTGAATGTTCAGTGTCGGAAATCGTTACAACGTCTTGCTATGCCAGAATATAATAAAAAAATTATCCGACTGGAGCACCCCCACGACTACGCGTTTACAGTCAGAAGTTGTCCCACTTCACCAAGAGAAAAGAACAATAGACAAAAATATATTTAACCTTATAAAAAATAAATAAAATAAAAACAAATTAACAAAAATTAAGACTAACCAAATAGGAATGAAATTAGAAGCGAAACTCAAAGTCCAATTCAATGAAAGTGCATTGAAGCCCAAAATCGCATCAGCCCGATAGATAGACGTTTAGGTTTAACGCATCTGCTCTAGAAAACTTTATAGTGGACGGTATTTTTACAAATTTAATCTTTTAGTAAGTTCATTTTGAATTATATTTTAGTAGCGTAATAAAAGTTAAGTTTGTGGGCAGTAATTTTGTATGAAAATAACTATAAATATATATCAAAATATAAGAATTTGTTGTTGCCTTTAATAATACATACACTCAACGAGTCTCTCAGCTATTACGTCAGGTTTATGTTCCTTCAACTATACAGCTATTAATATACGACTTTGTATTAAGATTAGGAGTGCTTTTGATAGACGTATGAATATTTAATTAATCTGTCTCGTCGTTAACGCACCTAAAACCATAAAATGAGAGGACGAAGGTAAGTAAGTAGTTTTGCTAAGTTCTGAATTTGTAGCAAAAATATTTTTTTCATATAATTTTTGGGTGAAAATTTAAAATTAAAGAACGCAGTCACGTATCACTGTAAAATATGAGAAATAAGTTGAAACTTAATTAAAAAAATAATTGTTTTATTTTATTGTGTTCGTCACTCACAACTTTACGCGTGGATTTTATGGGAAACGGAGTGACTTAACACTAAGTTCGGCCTACCCTGCTGTATCTGCCACAACGTAACGTAATATACATTTTCGAAATTTTATTTTCGAAGTCTATTGAACTCAGAAGTCCAGTCAACAAATAAAATAACATTTCTATTTCTACGCAAGTAAATACATGTGATAGTTTCCCAGAATAACTACGAAAACAGATTTGTTATAAGTAACCTAATCCGTAAGCTAACGAAACAATCTTAGCAAATCATTTAATATCATAGACTACTTGCCAATTTCGTCTCATATAGAATTTTAATTTGTAAAGAAATAATAAAAAGTAAAGCGTCAACACGTAATACCTCGAGAATTTAACTGAAATTGGGGAATGGAAGTGTCTTAATGGGAAGGAGGTGTCTGTTTGTGTGACACTAGGTTCCTAGGTCTGCCTATTCTTATAATAATAAAAATGGAGCTCAATATTTACATCTCATATCTTGAGTATCTATATATATAAAATCGAAAGGTCACTCACTCATCACGAAATCTCAGAAACTACATGTGCTAGGAATCTCAAATTTTGCATAGGAGTTACTTATAGAACGTAGGTGCTCGCTAAGACGGGAATTTGCAATATTCGACTCCTAAGGGTTTGTTTTTGGGGTTGTAAGTTTGTATGAAACTTCGTTACTGCAAATGCTAGGAGTCTCAAATTTTGCATGGACGTCACTCATGGAGATAGAAATTAATAAGAACGTAGTTCACGCAGGCGAAGCCGCGAGGGGCCGCTAGTAGTTTATAAATCTCGTAAGCAGGGTAGATAGATAAAATAGTGTTAGTACACTCCGTTTTACACGGACCGCTCAATCTTGGGGACATTGCGTGTTAAATGTTAGAACTCAACGCCGCTGTTCATCTTGTTACCAGAGCGAGGAAATCGAACCCACAACAAGAAGCAAGAAATCATTCCAACATTGGTATGTTGTATTTGTACTAAAATAATATTTATATACGTAGATACAGACACACATGCTAGTATATCAAAATCACAACGAAAACAGATTTGCTAGTAGCAATAAGCAACCGAATCCTTCAGCTAACTAAACAATCTTAGCTAGTGAATTAATATAATAGACGCGGGCACCACTCGCACTATTGCCGGGAAGGAAGGTAATAGCCGTCTTGCTCCAAGTCTCTTACGTAAATTGGATCTTTGAATAGATATCACTGATTGAATTAGCCGCTTCATCGGCGCTCCGTACGCTATCTATTGGTAACTGTCTTCGATACTTTTGTATAGAATAAGTTATGAGAGATGACGGAATTGATTTTAGGAATAATAATTTTTGATTCTTTGGGAGGGTAGGCAGGGTTGTCGTAGTGTCTAGACACTCTGATTCTCAACATAGCATTTGTCTTTGCAGTCTTAAGTATCTTATTATAGAGTACAATTTGGTCACTAAAAGTTGTATTTTTAAAAGTTGAATTTTTAAAGTTGAAAGTTGTATTTTTAAATAAGTTTATTCCGCAGAATTTTCGAGGCATCACGTGTCGAGTGAATAAAGTAAGCGCCGCGCTTTTGCAATGTTTCCAGTAGGGATCGAACCCACAACCACTGCCTTTACAGTCACACGGTTCTACCATTCCACCACAATTATATTTACAAATACACTTCTTTCTCTTCATAAACTTCTTCATGGAGTAAATTGCCGATGTTTGAATTCATTTAAGGCTTTAACTTTAAATAAATGATATCCTTTTTTAATAACTTTGTTTTAATTTTCTATAAACCAAAAAAATATTTTGAATATTTTATAAAATTAGAAAGCGAGGTCATCGTGGCGAAGTAGTAGTATTTGATAGTAAATGTGATTATGAATTCGATCATCACTCGAGGCAATAATATTTTCTACTTCCCTGCTTTGACAAGACAAACCGTGACGTTGAGTTCCGTCATTCAATGTCTCATAGTCTTGAATTCGGACTAAAAAACATAGAATGGTATGTCTTTACCTTTATCTTTTTTTTGTCAGAAAACTTTCGATTGGGTGTCATATTTTTGCGTTTTTTTTCATAGTGGGATAATGTTATCTTTGATGGATTATTAAATATTTTTACCCCCCTATACAGTGAATAATTATATTAAAATTATTATCATTTCTCCGTTCTGTTTGTCAATGCCAGCGACAACTTTCGTCGCCGCCGTCGTCCATATCTCGAAAAATTGCACAGAAAGTGGAAAATTGAGTGTTTTAACACAAGATTTTACCTCCCTACCTTATTGAGCCGTATAAACGTCAAACTCCAACATGAAAAATTATTAAAACAGAAATAATCTTGAAGATAACTTCTCAACGCGCTATATCAAATCACGTCAGTCACATCTCCTAGGAAAATTTTATCAGAATTGTCAAGAGACAGGTGAATTTTCCGCTACATGAGTGACAGATTTAATGTAATTTATCTACACCAGAGGCACACTCATTTGGATCGCTTTACACCCTTGTTCCATTACCCAATGTTATATAAAGGATTTATTTAAATTACTTCGTGTGGATTTATTTCCATGTACGTAAGGGAGGAATGGTGATTGTTTAACAATTCTTGTCACAGTATGGTGAGCAATGAGTTTTTTTTTTGTTCATCTGGAATTTAATTAGGATTTAAGGTGTTTTAGTTAGATATATGCAAAAATAATTATAGAAAGCAATTTTCCTCTAATTTTCGGAACCTAAAGCTGTGCTTTATCTTGTTACCAAAGCAAAGAAATTAACCCCGAGTGGCTCTGAGAACCGTGACGTTTAGAGTCAATTTAGAGAATAATTTTTTTCACACCAAAACATAGTTTTTTATACCTTTTAACATACATAAATAAATTGTAAGAAGCGTGTACGAATTACAACGTAGACGTGGCCATTTCTAAGAGGCATGGGTTCGAGTCTCTTCTGCTATCAACCTTTATACGTCGAAAAAATACAGTTAGTATTTGTAAATTTAAAAAAAACACAAATCCCCGCTATGAAGCCTTTAGGCTTACGGAAATAGCAACAAAAATTAACTTCACTCACGCAAATACTGTTGTCATATTTCAGACCAAAAAGTGATTAATCAGAACATCAAACGGAACTCCCAAGACATATAATTTATATTTAAGAAGTCGTAATCCTCAGTAAAATATCTGTACTAATGTATTGCGGGTTCCATTCCCATTAGAGGTA
This sequence comes from Heliconius melpomene melpomene, assembly GCA_000313835.2. Taxonomy (NCBI): domain Eukaryota; kingdom Metazoa; phylum Arthropoda; class Insecta; order Lepidoptera; family Nymphalidae; genus Heliconius; species Heliconius melpomene. The sequence continues at coordinate 135,258 of HE671441.1, read as the reverse complement.
TATATATCAGCTTCACACTGTAACTCTAATTACAGAGGAAACTTACAGTAAGGGCTCTTTTTTCCTTACTTTGCTAGACACTTCTCACTTGCATGTAGAGTGGTGGAATTTAACGCTGCATTTTGTCCTTTTACTAGAGCTCTTACTTTTACATGCTCTCCAGAACCAAACCTACAACCATTATATTTATAGTCAGACGCTATGTCACCGCATCAAAATAAAATAAAAATAAATTCATAACATAACATGGGTAAGCTTAAAGCTAGACAAAACACAGAGTTGGGTTACGTTCGACAGGAAACGGAGAATGTTAATGTCAAATTATTTCTACCTTCTTTTACAAGGCTTAGAAGAAAAAAGTGTGAGAAAAAAAAACCCAGTCGTAAAACAATAATTCATGCTATACCCGTATACAATTTGTATGTCAAGAAAGACGAATGAAGTGTGCTCAGTGAATAATTTGAATTGTTTACGTTGTTTGGATATAAGTGAGTCTTATTGGTTTCTTGTTGTAAATTGTTATGGTGGAGTCTATTTACTTGTATAGTATATTGAAATTTTATACATGTTCCGTTTATTACAGCATATCTTTTGTTTGTTTGGTTGAACATACTGACCTCACGAACTATTAGTTCGAATTGAAAAATTATGTCCATTACTTTGAAATGGTGAAACCAGTCGTGGCCCTGGGATTGATTTTGATGATCATCTATAATCTAAATCTAAATCTAAAATCACATAAAAACTTATACTATACATATAAAATTAATTTTGACACGAATTTACACAAAAGATATTTGACCGAGCTAACTTAGAAAAACTATTTTTTTATTTTGAAAATTGACGAGCTGGAAATTGACAAATGATATTTCATTTCATTGGAAAAGTTTTAAATTGAGATTTATTAGTGCGTAATAATAAAAACAACCATACTAAAATAATTAATAAAATTTTCTTAAAGTCAAAAGTCAAAGTCAAAGTCAAAATATCTTTATTCCATAAAAATGCTTAACATTTACTTGGACATGTCATAAAGTAGAAAAAACAAATACAAAACAAAATAACCAAAAAAAAAAAAATTTGCAATTTTGACTTGAAAAAAGCCCGTTCAAATGGTTGAGCTCATGAGAAGATACAGGCAAAGAAACTCATGGCCACTCTTTTTAAATGCCAACATTTGTTACAAATTACAATTAACAATTTTAACTTAGAAATAGAGCAACTCATTTCCAAACATCTTTATCGCGAACATAATCTTTAACAGAGTAATATGCTTTTTGGCAGAGCCTGTGCTTTACCACTTTTTTAAATTTGTTCAGTGATAAATTAACCACGTCGTTTGGAAGTTTGTTATAATAGTGTATACTTTGACCTACGAATGAGTGAGACACTTTATGGAGCCTAGAGAAGGGCACAGCAAGCTTATTTTTATTTCTTACATTATGTTGATGGAGGTCACTGTTTTTATTAAATTTATTAATATTTTTATGCACATATACTAAGTTATCATAAATATATTGGGAGTGTAGTGTGAGGATGTTAAAGTCTTTGAATTTATTCCTTAGTGACTCCCGTGGACCCATTTTATAGACTGCTCGGACAGCCCGTTTTTGGAAATCTTAAATATACTTAAGTCAATATTCGTGGTGAGTTGGGCGAATTCGCGTGGGGCCGCTAGTTGTTTTAATAAATCTTGTAATATGTATACACTAAATATGTACCTGCTACTATCACTGTATAAGACAATTCACATACGGAATAAATTAAGATGCATTAGTAGCTGGGTAACAACGAACTGAATTTACTCTACATTATCACATGTTCTTGTTTAGTGGACTTAGCACTTTGTCTACTTGCTAAGTGTAATTGATAATATCTTTTAAAGAAAAAAAATAAATATGTAAATTGTAACAAGGTGCGGCGTTGAGTTCCGCACTTTATACGCTATATCCCCAAAATTTCTTAACAATAGGTTAACCCTGCCTAGCCTGGGACGTTTGTAGGACATAGGATGTAGCTATCATTCTAAGATTGAGGAAATTAAGTAATTCATTGCCTTGACTGTAAATCTACAACCGTTGCATTCACAGACAAACGCTAAACCATTGTGCCACTATGGCCTCAGACAAATCATCAGAAAAATCTTTAGAAAATTCATTTAATTAAAAGAAAATTATTTATAGAAAAGGCTAAAAAGTATATATATTTTATAAATAATTCTACTGGATTGTAAATCTTCATACATGGAATGATGAAAGGGCCATCGGCTTTTCTTCGGATCAAAGTGGAGCCAGCGAGTCGGATAGCTTTTAAATGAAAGTTCTCTGTTTATTTTTACCTTAGCTATATGACATTGAATATTTCCTTAATATCTAATAGCAGTACGAAATAATGTAATAAGTATATTTTTATTTTTCTATATGTTTTTTATGACTTCACGCTGTATCCCGCACATTGTAGGCTACCCACCCGTAGGGAACCTAGAAACCAAGTGTTAAGAACGGAGTGAACGAAAATAAGAAAAGTCAACAGTGAGTTAGTTAAGGCCATCGTGAGCAGCGGCAGAGTATTCTGACAATAAACGAAAAGATACGATTTCCACTCTGGGGAAATAATTATTTTCATTTCCTTCCACTAATATTAAGATAAAATGCGGCGTTTGGTTCCACCATTCAACATACGAAGTCTTGAAAACTGGCTGAAGAGCGGGAAACCGAGAATCTTAGCACTAAATTCGTACTGCCTATCCCTTCATACAGCGTGTAACCAAAAAGAAAATAAAGCGTGCAAAACCTAATAAATCTCCTTTCTCTCTCTTTAATGATACAAAACGAGTGACATCAATTTATATTTCACAGAGTCAACCCTGAGTTATGGACGTCGGACTCTATTAAGATAATAACGATACAAAATTGCATAGACTAAGCCATTTGATATTCATAGATACGAGAACAGCTCATAACCTTAATTATGTTATAAATAAACATACAGGGTGTTATTTATGATGACATTCCAAGGACGAACTTGTTGTATATACGTTGGTTCTTAAAAAGTTAAATTATATAGGAATATTGTTATATTTTTTTTGTAATGGTATAGCTGATTGTGCTTGTCTGAATTGAGAGTGGGTTCGATTTTCTTTCAGAGGAAATGTTAATTATTTACCAACAAGATAATGTTTCAATAAATGGAGTACGGACATGCTTAAAATTAGGTTATTTTTATATAATAAAAACATACACAACAACATAACATATAGGTAGTACGTACAGGTTTCTACCTGTACGTACTACCTATATGCGAGAACTGGAAACATAGTGATAATTCACTCTGTTCCCATAAATATACTTCCATTCTGTCGCAGAATCTTCGAGATAAAATTCTGAAGTGAATGAATTTGACGAGGCATGGCGTGGTGAATGGTGGAACCCACTAACGATGAAATGAAAATACTAAATATTTAATTCCCCTCAGCGACAGTGGTATCCAAAACCGTCGTCGTTACAGTGGCACCTTTGTGCCAGCATCCTGCGGGAAGTTATTAATTAATAATTTTACAATATGCATTTCTTTCTGTTACTTCGCGCTAAGAGTCGTCATCTAATAAATACAAGTAAATATTTGTATTGATATATATCAAGCTCTAAATAGATAGAATTCTATTAATATAGTGTTACATTTCTACGGTTACTCTGAATTTCTCGCAAATTGCGGAACACTAGTGTGAACGTGGAAATTCAGACGTAGAATCTACCATACGTAGTATGTAATGAACACCGCCTTGGCCTTATGTCATTCCATTATTTTTGGAGTATTCGATATTGGAGATATTCAATTCTCAAGTAAAGTAAATTCATATATTTTTATACGAAGAACTTCTCTGAAGAAGAAGAAGAAGACTTCTCTGAAGTAAATTCATATATATTTATACGAAGTAGAGAAGAAATATAGTGAATTTTAAATTATTTATATTTTTTAAATTTAGCATTTAGGCCGCCTGAAGTAATGAATTGTTTTCATTTCTTTGCTCTGTTATAAAAAAGCAGCGTTCAGTTTCGTCACTCATCACGCAATCCCAAACATTGGGTGGTAAAGGTGGACAGGTGACGTGCTTAATATTGGATTCTATATTTTCCTACGGGATCCCGCAATTCGCGGGATATAGCATGTAAGTAAATTAACTCATTTTTTCACCCTCTGCCTACCCTGCTAACTGCAGGATACAGCATGAAAATATTTTTCTTCCTGTCACTTTAAAATGTGGACTTTCCACTTGATTTTCTCAGCTTTCTCCCCATAATATTACAGAATGTAAAACAAAAACAATATTTACTTCGAATAAATAAATATCTATTGTAATATAAAATAAGTTGACACACTCCTAAGCGAGTATTCCTTAAACAAATGCCCTGTACTCGAGATACCGTGACGGTCGTACGTCATACGTGACATGGCAATTCTTAAGTTGCATACGCGTTGCTTTATTATATAGCAAAGTGTTGGATTGTATAAGTGTTGAAGGTAATGTAGGGAAACATATTTATATAATGTTTTTTTTGTCAAAAAATAATTATTAATGCTTTTGTTTGAAAACAAATTTTAATTTACTTGAAATATTGTCACTAAAAATTATGATAAAGCGGAATTTGAAGTTGGACCTTTCGTTAGAATTGAATTAAAATGCCTACCTTGAAGGTATGTGCAAAAATTTGCAAAATGAAAATAATATACATATATCTTCCATGGGATAAAAAAATATTTTGTCAGATTGGAAAGTAGGGTAATTATTAGGGTAGGTGATGAGAGTTTTCTCCAAAACCGTCCCTCTTTGTCTTTTGGACTGAAATAATTTTTCATTTTCAGTTTCACATTTTATTCCGTATACATTTCAGGTAGAGGCAATTAGTATTAAAACACTGTCTGTCCTTGGCTTTCCGCTCGAATTCCTGATACTGCGATTGTTGCTCTTCTTCTACCTGATATTAGTCAGCTTATCAGCTTGACAACCTGGTAAAAAATAGATACAAGCCAAATGAAAATATTGCATTCCCTCGAGAACGAATCGAATCCACAACCATCCACAACCATAGCCACGATAATCTCTTATAACTCAATATATAATATAATATTAAATAAATATCCATTTCTCGGTATGGCATTGGTATTGCATCTTGAAGTGCACGAGCAGCTCTCGGGTCTTTGTCACGACCAAACTATTCTACTATTCTATACAATATTTGAGTGAACATCTGCACCAAACAAAATCTGCACAAGGAAATTAAATATGTATGAATTTTTGTATTCTTTCCTATTGAGACCGTCCGTCGTGGTGCAGGGGTACAAGGATGTGACTGTATCGCGACGGTTGTGGTTTCGATCCTCATTCGAGAGAATAAATTATTATTTCTTAATGTTTTCAAAAATCCGGAGTTGAGTTCCGCCACTCAACACGCAATGCCTCGAAAAATTCAATGGAAAATGGGTATAGGCGTGTCTTAACACTAGGTTTCCTCTGCCTACCCTGCTGTATGCTGGATACAGCGTGAAGCTGTTTTTTATGTTTTTCTCTTATTTATTTTTTAGTTAAACAGATCTCTTTGATTATTTTTAAGTTAAAGAGGCTAGACAGGAACTTCTTATTCTATATATTCTGTATCCTGCACTACAGTATTACTACAGCACTACAGAATTTGGCGGAAAATGGGAAGCAGTGTTTCAACACTAAACTCTCTTGCCTACCCTGTCTAATGCGGGATACGGCGAAAAACTGAAAAGAAAAATATAAGAGTAAATTAAAAAAACAAGGCCACATACATTGACCTCTATACATTCAGATGTTGTTACACAAATTACTCGTACGTTAACGACTCTTCGGAATAGCTTCCTTTGTTAAAAGTAATTTCAAGTTATAATTGGCACCATTCCCATTCAAATGATACTTTCAAGTTGTGTGGACGGTTTCAAAGGATTCACGCAGTATATAACACTGCTTAGTGTAGGTTAATAAATAGCTGATTATATTTTCTCAAAATAATGTAATTTCTGGGTAAAAAAGCTTGGAGCAGCAGAATATGATTAAGGATTATCGCTTACGAAATATTTTTTAATTTTTTTTATATAAATTTTACAAAATCATCTTCAAGCTGTATCCCGCATATAACAGGGTAGGCAGAGGGAACCTAATGTTAAGACACTCCGCTCCCCTTTAAACGAATTTTTTGGGGCATTGCGTAATGAGTGGCGGAACTGAACGCCGCCGGGCTTTTGCCTTGGAACCAGGCAAGCAAAGAAATGATAATCTGATATTTCAGATAGCCCATTCAGAGACCAACTAAGTGTTTATTCTAGTCAGCATCCAGTCTTCTGGATGACACCTGTCAGAAGCAAGTGACGCAGTCGAGGACATAACTGACGGGAACATAACAGAGTACAGAGACTACGGTACCATTCGACTTAGAATCTGACATTGCGTAAGTTGATTGTTTGTATTTAGGTCAATATTAAGAATTTTTGTATTTTAATGTTTATTTCTTGCATATCTTTGGTAAATTAATAAAAATTGGTGATAGATGACCGGGAACTCTACTTTCTATTATATGGACAATAAGAATTAAGTAATCATATTATGTCAATAAACGTTCAATGCAGTTGGGTAGGCAGACCCAACTTTCTATGCGGATAAAACATAAAACTGGTTTTTACCTTTTTTCAAAGTATTATTCCACAATTAAGAAAATATAAAAAAAATAACGAAGCAGGATTTTAACCCACGCCTCTTGGAAACCGTCCACGCGCTCTGGCCACTAAGCCATACGTTATCATCAAGCTACGTAGAAATTCTAATACGCTCGTTACAATTTTATATTAAGATACAGTATAAATACCAATACAAACATACAAATATATACAAAAAATAATAATTTCCTTAACGAAATTCGCTTAACATCGAGCTTTTATTTTAATGAGCGCCGTTAAATATATCGTTTCTACTTCTACTGATTGATGGAAGCTCATCTCATTATTCGGTAATGGCCTTATAATTGATTTTCGTTGCATCGTTTCGAATTGAATTAATTCGCTCGTTAAAATTATGACGTCTCTGACGTATATATCTTCTTTGCTTATTTTTTAAGTTGTATTTTAAAGTCGTGGTGCAGGGGCACAAGCGTGCGGCTGCAAACGCGATTGGTTATGGCTTCGATTCCCACTTGAGGAAATTATAAATTTAATATTTTCATTTCTTCTCTCTGGTAACGAGGTGAAGCGTGGCATTGAGTTTTGATACTTAATCGTCCAAAATTCGGCAAGAAAGTGGAGAGTCTTAACGGGAACGGAGCGAGCTGACACTGAGTTCCTGGTTTCCCTATGTGCAAAATACAGCATGAACCAATTTTTAAAATTAATTGTAGGTCGTCGTGCGCAGTACAAGAGTGTAGACAATAAGGAATAATTGTATTTAATTACGGCAACTTCTTCGCTCTGGTAGACAAAACAAATCGTTAATTTCCACTGCTCTATCTAAGTTGGACGGAAACCAGAGAGGACAGTATCTTAACACTAGGTGCTTTCTTTTAACTCTGATACCCGAGGAAAAATATATTTAGTGTTGTTTCCAACATCAAATATTATTTTTCCTCGCTAGTCGACTAAAAATACCTATCGCCTACTAAAAACATCAACTACTAATTTATTTAATTGATTCATTTATATATTCAGTATTTATAGCGACTAACGTAATAAAATAAATAAAACATGAAAAATATTTATCAATAAAACTAAAAATATGAAGGGCTGTAACCTATTAAAGCATTCGACCCTCTATGTCTTCATTATAGTTTCATAGATAGGTTTATAATTGCGTGTCGTTGTGTAATTGCTCAGCAACGTGTGTTTAGTATTGGGAATGAAACACCTGTTTTATAATCTATTTATAGTAAAAGCAAATATATGATTTGTAGCTTTGTGCAACATCCCTTACAGGTTCCCTATCTTCCACCCAAACACAACTCGGCACTCAACACGCGATGCCTCGAGAATTCTGCGGGAAGTAAGTAACGGATGTGTATTATTAGCACTAGGTTGAAAGGAGTGTACAAACACTACGGTACACTACGTTTATATACAACTTTTATACATATATCATATTGATATTTTTGTAAATTCTAATATTAGAAACTAAATATTACACAAAATAAAAGCAAAATAGAAAAGCAGTTAAAATTATTTAGCTAAAATATAACAAAACATTACACGTTGACATTTTAAGAGGCAGGCAACGGTTGAATTGTTGTAACCCCCTTTTCCAAAGGTCACAGGGCAAATAGCCTGTCACTATGAACTAGATATCAACTGTGTTTGTCGGTTATTTTAAGAGTTATGCTAGTATCTTCTTGGTAACCAAAAACCTTTAACCACCTAGCACTAGGAACTAAAAATAATAAATAGGTTTTCTTACATAAAACTAGTCATTTACTGTATGTACTTATGTACTATATACTTATGTAATTATATAGATAAGTATAGTTTTAAGAAATGTTTAATAATGAAAAGAATCGTCAATGATATCAATAAAAACCTATATATACCTTGGTCTCAGAGACCCCGATAGATTTTATTTCGTTATTATTGAGGCCGTCGTAGAGCAGAGGCACTAGCGTGCGACTGTAAGCACGATATGTATATTTGATTTTTACTTGAGGGATTATATTTTGGGAACCAGCCAAAGCTTGGCGTTGGGTTCCGCCAATCAACACGCAATGCCTTAAGAATTCGGTGAAAAGTAGAGAACGTAAATATTTGAATGAGGAATAGAGTATCTTAACACTAAGTTCAAGAGTTCCCTTTGCCTACCCTACTATGCTATTTTAGCGTGAAGCGAACAGAATTTTAAAAAAGTCATTTCAAGAACATGATATCCCACAACTATTGAGAACGAGAATTACCATTTTTTGTCTACAATTATATTGTTTTTCGCATTACACAAAACTCTTACAACTGACTCTAGCAATATTTTTCCAGTGGAAACAGCCCTAACTGTTTAGGGCGAACAAAATTCATTCCCTTTAAGTTTTCGCATCACGTCGCGCTGTCAAAATTCTCATACGTTTTGATCGCGTTATTATGTGCGCCGTGCAAAACAAATGAGACGGCCAAGCAGGAACTATGAATTACTAGAAATGGTATTCTCTTTTGAATTGTACTTCAAATGGGAATCAAACCTTCAACTATTACAATTTAAGTTCAAATAAGTCAATTCTGTTCCCCATATTTCGATGAATTCTAGAGGTATTTTGTCATAAGTAGCGGAACTTACTGCAACGCTTTGCCACTTTAACAGAGAGTTAATATTGAGAAAACTTCTACTCTATTATATTAAAAAATGTGAAACTATAAATTGTTTTTAAAAAAAGGCCCAAAGCTTTTTTTTCAAGACAAAACACGGCTTTGAGTTCCGCCATTCAATGCTTTCATAATTCGGCGGAAAATGGGGAGGGAGTATCTTAACACTAGGTTCCCTTTTTTTGCCTTCGCTGCTGTCTGCGAGATATCTGAAAAAAAAAACAAATATTAAACTATTAGATATTTAGAAGTTCCTGTTCCCCTATATCCCTGTGCGCAGGTGAGTGCGTAAGCTCCACTCACGTTTTAGTAACCACCTCGTGGAATCTCAAGTAGACCCGCGTATCTCATTGAGGCGCATTTAAATTTCATTTGAAAGTACTAATTATGTTACATTGTTTGATTGATATTCAATTTCCTTGTGGTACAGTGGGTGCATTGAAATTCATCTTGTAAATTGTTTATACAATTATATGTATAAAGCTGCGGTCGAAACGGCAAAGCGTGGCGTTGAGCTTAACTACTCCACACGCAAGCCCCTAAAGTTTGGTTGAAAATAAGAAACGGTACGTATTCTCTTAATCTTTACACTTTTAAGACGCTATTCGCGGGAAACAGCGTGAAACTAATTGTAAAGTATATAAAAAATATAAAACTATAAGTTTTAATCTTATATGTTATCTATATAAAAAAATATTGGCAGCGGTGGGATTCGAACCCACGCCCTCACGCCACGTTTGATTGTAAACGCAATGATTTATGTCCTCGATTCCTACTCTGAACAATTAATTACATTTATAATTCCCCAATTTTCTGGTGGGAGGAGAGTGGAGAATCAACTAACTCGACACAAGTTCAAGCTCAAGTCTCAGTACCCTGCTTTTCAAAGTATACAAAAACAATCAAGTGTAATGCCACTTAAATAAATCGGATGGCAAAAATCGTGATGCAACATAAACTTCAATTAATTTTACGATCGGTAAAATATTTAAGCTGAAATGAATTTTTCCATTCCGAACACGATTTTATGTTTACAATATTGCTATAAGAGCCATTTACCAATATATATTAATATTGGATATAAACAAATTATAGATTAACTCGTTTATAATTTTGAAATTTCACTAACTGAGTTTAAAAGTAGCCGTAATTTTTATATGATTTAAATCGTTTTATAATATTTTTCAATAGTAAATCAGAAATGAATAAGAAATATCTAAATGATTTCTGAAATAACAATGACTGGTAAGAGAAGTAAAGAATTGACCTACAATCCTGAAATTACAAAACCCTCGATGGGGGAATCTGACTCACTTTTGATCGTTCTTTTCAATTTTGACAACTTCTAAAAAGCGTAAAATATTGTTATTTTTCAATTATGCTTAGACATTTCATTCACATTCTTGTAGGCTTTCCATTAAATTTTTAGTAACATTATTTTTTGAGTAAACCGATGCCGTATTTTGTCTAATGAGTCTTTTGGACGGATTTTTCCCCTTCTTTGGGGTTGAACCCACAACCGCCACGCCAAATCATAAAAGGCCAAATTACATGTATCGAATTCTACTTCTATCTTCATAAGGGCTGTAACCCAAAAGACTGAGAACTATTCACATAGCTATCAATAAACTATAAGAAACCGATGGTAAAATAGCAGTTGCAATTTGTAATAAAATATACAGCCGTATTATTTACGTCATAGAATTGAAATTCCTTTGTGAGAAGTATTTTCGGGCGTTTGAATAATAGATGCGTGGGCTACCCTACGTTCAAATTACCGAACTAAATTATTGAACACACCTCTCTGACCAGGTCTCGCTACAGAAAATAAGGGAAATGTCCATCTGTTTGTTTGACTTCTACTTGATAATGTATTTGAATGCAATTTATGTGGATTTATCTAGGTTCACCTAATCATATGGATTAAAGAATTTGTTAAAATTTTACGTATTACATTATTTTATCAAAGTCCGTTGATGTCTGTAGGTTTGATTTAAAATTTGAATAATGAATATTTTCATTTTCTCGATCTGGCAACAAGGGAAAGCGTGGCGTTGAGTTCCAAAATTGGTGGGAAAGGTAAAGTAAGGAATATGGTGTTTTAGGGCTGACTAATAATGTCATTATATTCTTCCTCATTTTCGAGTCAAAACATAAATATAAATTGAACTTGAATTGGATTCCCATGTAATAATTTTATTTAATCCGACTGTCAAAACTTCAATTATATGTAAAATAATTTATGTAGAATTATTATGTTCATAATTAAAAACCACAAAAGTAATATAAAATTAATTACTTTAATAAAATTAACCAAATGAATGAAACGTAAAAAAAGAGGCGAATGTGGTCCGTACTGTGGCGGTTGGTGTAACAGGAAACGGGTATGCGATTATACAGTCTTTACACATATTGTTAGGCAATTAATATATTTCAGAGCTAATCTGGACCGATGACCTGAAGAAGGTTGCTGGCTTCGACTGGATACGCAAGGCGGAGGATCGGGAGCTCTGACGCACCCTGGGGAAGGTCTATCTCCAGTAGTGGATCCGAATAGGCTGATTTGATTGATATGATACGCTTTAATAAAAATATTGAATATTTTATTCCCCCGAGTGAAAATCAACCCCACATCTGCAACTGGTATTGTCCTGCATCTCTCCCGTGGTGCGATTTTTTGTCCCATCTAGATGAAAAAAACTTTCAGTCTCTGGTACGAGAGAGAGAATCGGATACTTTCTTCGTTCGGACTAAAAGTAAACTTTTAATTTAAGTGGGACAATAAAAAAATTTTGTTTTTAATTTAGAGACTTTAGATTCTGTTCTTTGACATTAATTTTAGGTTGATTGCTCCGGGCGTTAACATTCTCTGTGGTTATCCCACTAGGGACAAAGCGTAAAATTAAAAAAAATATCGTGAGAGCGTTATAAATGGACAAGAATTGCGTCCTTTTGAAACTAAAACATTATAATGCCTGTAAAAATAAAAAAAAAATACTTCACGACTCAAGAATATTGAAACATACATAGAATATTAAGTGGGAAAAGCATAATTGTTGCTTTTCAGCAAACTAACTCTTGAATAGATTTGGCAGCATTCGAATAGAACAACAATTAATAACGATTTGGCAAACAAAACTCAATTTAGTGAATATTCTAACATTCATTTGAAGAGTAGACTCGTATATTAGTTTTTGCGTAATTTTGTCAAAATCAATAATTAAATGTATATTTTTTGAGAATTTTAAAGTATTATTTCATATTTAGGAAAGAAAAATTATCAGACAACGTATAAAAATTTGAACGTAGCGAGATTTGAACCTGTGCCTCTTGGAAGCTATCCAATCGCTCTAACCACTAAGGAGTGAAAAGTTTTATGTTTAAAATATCTATTCATCATCGGTGTTACGGGTGTTACAATTACTTTGCAGTGCGTTATCTTTGGAATATTTTTTTATAAAATATGAATAAAATATTGCAATATGACATATATGTTATATGTGAAAATTGTATTAACAAACTGTAACCATCGCGTTCTACAGTGGAGACCACGCCTCGGCAAGCGTGATGTGGGACGTCCTCCAGCTAGGTGGGGTGACGATATAGCGGGTAGCAAAGTAGCGGGCAGCGGCTGGATGCGAAGACCTGAAGATCGAGCTCAGTGGCGTGCCATTGGAGAGGCCTATATCCAGTAGTGGACGAGAACAGGCTGATGATGATGATGATGATGATGAACCATCGCGTTTACTAATAGAAGCTGTCACACTGGGCCATACTGACTTTTTTAAGTTAGTTTTTGGTAAGAAACCTGGGACCCAGTATTATAACGCTCTGTTTTCAATAAGACACTTCCATTCCCCAATTTATAATATCAACTTATTTTAATGAGAAAACATAATTATTATAAAGATATTTAGAGAGAAAGATAAAACTATTTGTGTCTGTTTTCATTTACTAAGTTTCAAACATTATAAAGCACTTTTAAAGTAAATTATTAGCTTTTTTCGCACATATTTTTAAGCTTTGAGGACAAAGGCGGGAAAAATATTACTAGTATAACATTTTTATAGGTTCACACCTTCGTCGTATTCTAGGTTAGACAGTGTTAATACACTCCATTCTTCAATTTCCTTCTCGATTTCGAGGCATTACGGATTGATTGATGAAAAATAAAGTGATGTTTTATCTAACTAGACACAGGGAATATGATCATTACCCAAAGTGGGGCTTGAACCTATTGCTAGGACTTCATACAAATATGAAGTATATATTATAATAGTAATGTTTTTGTGATTTTTAATGAATTATCAATTAAAACTTATCTTAAAATATAAATCATGAATTAAAATATAAATAAAATCTTTTTCAAGAAAAAATAAACCTCTATTCATAAATGTTGTATCAACTCTTTGAAAAAGCAATTTATAGGGCATGATCAATACCCCTATGCAGTGGCACGTGAAAACCATTCTCCGACTTCGTTGTCCACGTCGTGTGACGTCAGGCGAAATTTGATTGGATTCAAGATACGGGGTAACTTGCCGTAACGACTTCCCAGAGATGTCAATTAGTGCAAATTGACATTAAATCGGTAGAACTGTATGATATTCTGTCAGATTAACATTGGTTATCTATATATAAAATCGAAAGGTTACTCACTCATCACGAAATCTCAGAAACTACAAGTGCTAGGAATCTCAAATTTTGCATAGAAGTTATTTATAGGACGTAGGTGCTTGCTAAGACGGGAATATGCAATATTCGACTTCTAAGGGGTTGTTTTTGGGGTTGAAAATTTGTATGAAACTTCGTTACTAATGACATTTGTCTTTGTCATTCGTTACTAAATGCTAGGAGTCTCAAATTTTGCATGAACGTCATTTATATGACGTAGGTACTCAGGGAGACAGAAATTAATAATAACGTAGTTCACGCGGGCGAAGCCGCAGACGGGCCGCTAGTATGTTATATAGCCCTAGCAATGCTGTAAATAATCATTCTATTTTCGTGAACGTCATGATTATGGGATTAATCCCCTGTTTGGGGAAAAAACATATTTAAATTGAAATCAATTTCATTTTTCTGTCCTGGTGACAAAATGTGGTCTTGCATGCTCAATGTCTCAAAAATCGAATGGAAGTTACGAAACAAAGTGTTTTAATCCTAGATTCCCTCTGCCTATCCTGCTGTTCGGAAAAAGGCGTAATTTTGCTTATTTTTTTGGGATTAGCTGGATTACTGAGGAAAATAAAAATACATTTACACAACGACCGTTTCATTTATTTTAAGAAACCTCACAAAATTCTTTGGATCTTATCCATAAACGGCAATATGCACAGCGAAACTGTTATTATTTAAATAAACAAAAAATACACCTTATATCTATGAGATTTTCGTACAAATATTTACAGTGGCCCTTATTCATGAACTGATAATATATAAAAATATACAAATTATCATATAATAATAATAATTTCTATCAATATTTAAGAAGATTTTTCTAGACAACGTATAACGTCTTATGTGAAATATTATTTTTTACGTGGTTTAAATAAGTCTTGAAGACATGCAAATAAAAAGCTCAGCTTGTTTACGAATAAGGGCGAAAAATCTAAATTTAATTTTATATAATATTGTCCACAAATTCATAATTAGAGAATCGTTAACTATTTTGAAAATGAAACGAACAAAACACGATACCCTGTTATTGAAGGGATAACCTTCTTACAAAACAATTTTGTACATACATATACGTATATTATAATTTCCCAAATATTTTAACTAAATTGATTACCATTTAAATAATACATTGAATAAATATTTTAACCAACTTCAAAGACGGATAGTGCAAGCTTAAAGTTGATTAAGTCGAACGGTATCGTCTAATCCACAAGAAAAGCCTGGAAACAGCAACATGTATAATAATATTTAGAAGCCAGTATGCTTAGCATTTTATAAATATACAAATTTACTTAAAACTGTTTGACAATAAAATATTTTTCTATCTCCACCATGAGTTTTTAACCTTGAGATGTCATTGAAAGAAACTTTTGCTCAGTTTTTAACGAGTTCGTGTATTTATTTTCTTAACATCTTGCTAGCGACATCGAGAACTCACGGTAGAGGTGTTAGCTTATTACGAATATATTATTATAATATAAATAACTTTGGTGAAATTAAGTTAAACTTATAAAAACTATCTAACAACGTAGACATTTTTTAAGTAGGTAGGCGTTGTGTTTTACACAATGAGTCAATGAACTTTAATATTTGGCTCTACAAGTTTTTAGTTAAATTTTGATAATATTTGTAATATTTTTTTATGTAATCAAATGTAGGCATTTACGTATCCCATTGCGGAAATCAAAAATATCTATATAAGCGATAGTTGTAAGTTCGATTCTCACTTAAATCAACGTTTATAAAAACATTGACATAATAGATTTATTGGCAGCTTGCATTAAGACTAGGCTCTCTATGTGTTATCTGTACACTAAAATATATTCATAATTTGTGACTAATTTCTTTATAAGTAACAATTTCCGAGCCAAAAGTAATTAAAATTTATTTATTTATTTATTTAAATTAATTTTCATCAAAAGTAATTATTTTTTTATAAATATTCAAATAATTGTCACATTTAAAACTAAAATATTCTGTGAGAGAAATAACAGACAACAGCTGTGTAACATAAAGTTAATGTTCCAGAAACGTATGCAATTTAAATCGGTCGATGCATTCAGGTGAATGCAACGTATAAAGTTATTTATAATGTATCGTAGTTGGGGATTATCTGAATTTGCACGATGGTTTTGGGTTTAATTTTGACTTTGGGTTTTTTTTTGTTTTCCTAATCAAGTAAAGTGCAATAACTCTTAAATGGGAGGTAAATGAAGGCAGAAATATGTATGAAGATTACAAATCAATTATTTTTGCCCCCTTCGAAACATGTGGGGAGTGTTTACGAAATCCCAAAAATAAAGTAATATTCCTACTTAAAAAACGTCCAACCTTAGGCCTGTAGTTCTACAAGAACATTGTTTTTACAATTAATTTAAAAGGGACTATTTACATTTTTATTAAGAAAAATATTTAAAATATGAAATTCACATAATATAATATAGCTGTACAATTCTTTACCTACTTTGCTTAATGCGTTTTAGTATACAAGCTAGTCGTTGAACACTGAAAATTTTGGTGTAGCTTTGGACAGTGACTAGTCTAGAGATGCTTAATTACAATGATCGTGGGCTGCACCGATTTTGATTAAGTCAGTGTAATTGTCATCTGAAACAAAAATTAAGAATTAAATACTTCTTACTACACAAACTATACTATACTATACTATAAAAAAGCTTCTAAATTATTCTTTAATATTCAATTATCTTAACATTTCAAAAAATTTAACGAAGCCATATTATACAAAAAATATATTTACAATAATTTATAGAAATTAATGATTATGGTTTTATTGATACAAGAAATTTAAAAACTTGTAAAAAACTCAACTTTTGCTATAAATGGCATTAGATCGTAAATAGTCTTGGCAAAATGCCAGTTACAATCGTCTAAAACTATAGAGCCGATGCGATGAGGGTGTGACAGCTCTGAATAGATAAAAACTATAACATATATATTTTTTTCATCACTTACCAGAAAGTGAAATTTACAATTTTTTAGAAGGGCCATTGAGGGTAATGAATCAATTCTCCATGATTATCATTTTTCTTAAATATATAATATTTTTGAACAGTTTTTGCTTTAAATTTATTGTTTTTAGCTCCACTCTGTATCCTGCACATATGTGCAGCAGGCTAGTCAGAGGACACCTGGGAGCCTACTGTTAAGACACTTCCATTCCCTATTTTCCGCAAGCTTCTTGACGCCATTGCATATTGCCACTCGGAACACTCGGAACCACTTTTTGCATTGACATCAGAGCGAAAAAATTAAAATATTTAATATTTAATTTTCTCCAGTGGAAATCGAACCCACAACCTGTGGCATTTAAAGTGACATGCTTGTGCCCGTTGCCTACGACTGGCCTTTTCACAATCTTATTATATTATTTATTTTAAGTAAATAAAATTATAATTGTATATTTATAGTATAGTAAATTTAAAAACATTGTATTGTACTTACTTTTATTTCACTTTCATATCTTATGATACAAATAATTGAGCTAAAGCAGGCAGCAAAACCAAAGCGACTGCTGTATAAGAATTAGTTCCTGAAACAATGAAAATAATTTATGTAGGTCTATGTCTTAATGTCTTATATGTCTTATAAGTCTTAATTAACACCAATGGTGGCCCATCCTACCAATGGAGGCCAACCCTGACATGTGTATGATATAGCGTGAATCCAAAAAAAATGACTATAAAATTCGGAGACATATTTTTACAATATTTTAAAGAAAATCCTGAATAATTGAACTCAGCACGTACAATAAATTAACATATTTCATTCACTCCTTATCATTGTACCGTTCCATCAATATACAAATAACAATTTCAATAAGAAATTCCCTAGTAAAAGAGACTATCTGAGAATTGCCGCTCTAAATTGTGAATGTAAATAAAAATTTAATCCACCGTCTAATCTCATTAAGCAATCCTTCGGTTACTTCAGACTGTGAAATTTAATCGGACTCTAGTTTAATTACTGAACTAATTGATAAAATAAAATCGACACCGTCAAGAGGATTCGTAAATAAAGGGGTAAGTGTGGTTCGTCGTTAAATATTTGAAGAGACAGTGCTACTTATTGATCTTTGATTTGGGATTTTTGTTTACTGTAGTAATTTAGTTTTGGTTTTGGTTTTTTTTTTAAATAGATATGTGAGCGTCGTGACTCACGTATAAAGGGTTCGGTACCTATAAAAGCGGTGAAAAATCACGATTTCGAGAATATTTATTTTGTTCTATTATTTAATATTTGTTGTTATAGCGCTAACAGAAATAGATAATCAGTAAAATTTCAACTGTATTACTATCATGGTTCATGAGATATAATAGTCTGGTGCTAGACGGACGGAAGGAAAACTAAGTCTTAGTAATGAGATCTCTTTTTAAGCGAATTACGGAATCCTAAAAAAATAAAATGAAGCCATTATGACATAGTGTGTGTCAAATATTGGTGTCATTGTATTTAAAATAACTTTTACGCTTAGATTATTTTTTTAGGTCTGTGTATATTTATTATGAAAAAATATAGTTCCTAGTATAAATTATTTATGTAACACTTAGCATTTGCATCTTATTTAAATAAATTTGCATAACTGACACTAACTTCTTTATAAATGAGTGGAGTTTATATGGAAAATCCGTGTTTATGCCGGGGTGAGGGCGAGGCCAGGTTCTAGTAAATAAATTAAATTATAACACCATCATAACACGCTTCCAAGACCTTCACGCTAGATATGCATAGAGATATGTTAAGCTTGGGTTGTTTAGAAATATACATATGAGTATATTTTTTGTACATAGAGGGAACCTCACTTCCATTTTTGAGATAGTGGCGCAAGTCAATGGTGCACTTTGTCTTGCTCTAGTAATAGAGCAATGGTACGGCCTACAGAAATATTGGGGTATGGAAGAGTCTTAAAGGGAACGGAATGTTCCTCAACTTATCCTACTATTTTCGGAATACAGCGTAAAGCTAAAAAAAGATTAAATTTGGCGTAATCTATATATATAATAAAACTGTTAAGGGGGTAAAATCTGTACATTGAATATAAACTAAAAAAAACACTTCAGGGGGACTTAATACATTTAATAGAAGGTAAAAATATAATTTTTGGAATTCTTGTCTGTCTGTCTGTCTGTTGTGACTCTTTAACGCAAAAACTACTGGACGGATTTAAATGAAACTTCTTTTGTTGCATAGCTATTAGTCTTCGCCTACATATAGGCTATAATTTATTTTGATAGCCCGAATACCTGATGTGAAGCCCTAGCAGCCCGCCTAATCCATAAGAGATATCAATACAACGCTTTAGGAAAAGTTATTCAGCGTGATGAGCATTTTCTGTTGACATAAAAAAAATCGATCCTACCACAAAGTGGAACCCCAGTCACCCAGCTAAACTTTAAAAATATATAATCTGTCGTCTTAAAATAAACTATTGTACGTAATAAACATTTTTTGACGTTTATTAATATCATAATTATTATTTAGAATTGTTAATTCATAGTTTTTAGTTAAATTTAAGTAAAAATCTTCATTTTACTTTATTAGTTAAGAGCGCCTATTATTATCTCGAAAGCAAACATATATGCTAATTTTAAAGTACATAATTTTATCAGGCGTTCTTTCATTTCTGTCAAAATACGTATTTATATACATCCCCCCTCGCGAACACATCTTTTAATTCCCTTCATGAAACTTATACAGGAAATATTTTATACAACTTCTATGACTACTATTATTATAAAACTAAAGAGATTGCTTAGTTGACGCGGTAATCTCAGAAAGTACGGATTTAAATTGAATAATTAGTTTTGTGTATCATAGTGCCTACCTATAGGAATGTTTAGGCTATAATGTTTATTGTGTGTTAAGTGAGAAAACTCAACGCCGCGCTCGACACCAGAGCGAAGAAATGCAAATATTCGATATTTAATTTCCTCAAGTGGGAATCGAACCCACAACGTGCTGCGGTACCAGTCACACTTTATGGCCCTACGCCACGACTGGCCTCATAATAACCTTTTACTAGATACATTTCAAAGCAATATGTTATTAGGTATTTAAAATGCAGTATAAGATAAAGATATCCTGTAGTATTTTTGTATCAGTTACAAGCCACACACCCCGGCTTTGCATGGGTGCAACCATACACACAAGTAACATGTACTTATGTAGGTGCTAACGTGCTGTTAGTGTATAGTCTTCTATCATATTTTTCTATCCATTTAATAAAGAATAAAACTTTATTGTTTTTATAACCCTTATGATTATCAAAATGGTGTGGATGGTATTTAAGTTTATGATTTACCTATTTGACGATTAGAAAATACGGCTGCAGATAACAAGTCAAACAGTTTTCCAGGACACTCCTTATGATAAATACGATAGAGAACACACAGCTAGAAGACGTTTCTACGCAATGCTAAAGTGTCAAGCCTTTTACAGATCATTGGTTCCCCATTGTTTCAAACGGTTCTACGTTGTAAGCAATTAAATGTGCCAAGCTGGCACTGGGATGCACCCGCCCAGAGACAACGTGGCCCCACATATGAACGTACCTCGATCCTATAATGATGCTGATGACCACCACTTTTTTAAGACCAATTTGGCCTTGCTTTCTACATGATCGCGATACTTTCAGTCACGCGCTCTATATAAGGGTATTGTTTTTGAAGACGACAAATGTTGTGATAAACGCGCAAACTTATGTCTTCTGGAGGTTAAATTGAACCAAGTTCCTTTCACCTATGAGGAAACATTCCCAAGGGATGCCTCAACAGAAGACATAAGTTTATTTCATCACTGGTCGACGTTTCAAGCTACATGAACAATAATAGAGTCCAAATCTACAAAAAAATTTCTGTTTGTCTGTTTATTTGTCTGTACACACTAACCTCCGGAACTACTAGACTGATTTGAATGAAACTTTTTGTTGTATAGTTATAAAGTCTAGGCAACTTCTAGGCTATAGTTTATTTTGAAAATCTGGACACCTGATGTGGAACCTTAAAAGCCTGTCTAAACTATAAGAGATATAAATATACTGCCTTTGAGAAAATTTAACATTTTGACAAACAATTTCCAGATATTTATACGTAACAAAAATTAAGGTCTGGAGTACCTGGCAGCCCATCTAATCTCGAAGAGATAAAGATAGCGTCTTAGTAAAAGTGGATCAACATAACAACTTGGGCCCTGGCCTGGCCCAATATTTGTCTCTATATCTATGGTAAGATGTCAATTGAAAGGTGAGCGTCTCATTGTGCGTCTATATCGCTAAATCTAAAAGCCACAAATTTTATAAAATTAATAAAGTGTTGTGTATTTGTGACTTAAAAAAATATGCCTTCTATAAGCGGTGGACAAATTTAGGCAGAAGAATCTAATCGTACTACCCAGAACGTGAAGATTGCAATGAACGTGAGCACGATAGTTGACTGATAATGGTGCAAATTTGAATCGAGCTGCTTTTTGTTACGATATATCAATTGATGCCCGCAGTGCCTACAGCTGTGTTGCTATTGGATCTATGAACTCAGCTTGCCAATCTTGTAAGGTTATTGTAAAAACTCAGTTTGCCAATCAATTTGGTGGCGCAATGATTTTATTATAAGGAGGAGGATTGCCAGTTGTCCCACGTTCAATGCAAGCTGAGTTGCTGAGATGTTTAAAGTCCTCGAAATTGTGGAAACATGTCAAGGTATTAAATTTAAGCAAGAATATGCGTGTCATGTTTCAAAATGATCTATCTGGAGACATATTCTCTAAACAACTCATTGATATTGGTAATGGCAAACTTCCTATATATGCGCTGACTGGCTGCATCACCTTTCCTGATAGTTTTTGTCAGTTAACGTAATCAAAAGATGAACTCATTCATAAAGTACTTCCAAATGTTGCCGAAATGTTGCTGATTATTTATTCCATAATTGGTTGTGCGAAAGAGCTTTACTGACTGCCAAACACACTGATGTAAATGAATTATATATAAATTTTCAAGATAGCATTCCTGGCAAAATAAGGACACATAAGTCAGTTGATATGGCAACTAATGAAGATGATTTCGTGAACTATCCACCGGAATTTTTAAACTCACTTGATTTGCCAGGATTGCCGCCTCACAGCCTTCAATTAAAACTTGAATGTGTAGTTATAATGTTGCGAAATATTAACCAACTGAAACTTTGTAACGGCACACGATTAGTGATAAAAAAATAATGAATAATGTAATAGAAGCAATCATATTGAAAGGAAAGTATAAAGGAGAAGACTTTTTAATGATGCGGGGCATCCCAATGATTTCGACTGACATACCATTAGAGCTTAAAAGACTACAGTTTCCAGTACGGCTTGCTTCCGCAATGACCATAAACAAATCCCAGGGGCAGTCATTAAGTGTTTGTGGTATTAATATAGAAAACTCATGTTTCTCGCATGGTCTATTGTATGTTGCCTGTTCCCGTGTTGGAAAACCATCTGCTCTGTTTGTTTACGCGCCAGATAACCAAACAAAAAATAACGTGTACCATAAAGTACTACAATGAAAATGAAACTGAATTTAGAATAAGTAAAAATAAAATAAAATATAATAAGTAGGTATCATAATAAGATATCGGAAATTGTTATTTTTATTATCATTTTTAATGAATATTATAAGAATTAAAAATGTTTTAAGTTTTTATTTTTTTTATCTTACTAGCTGACCCGGTGTCGCGAATAGCAGAATACATATTAAAAAAAATCGACTGTTAGGCGATACGAAGTTCGCGGGTCTGCTAGTATCACATATAATTGCTTTTTAAAATAGCATTCGAAAAGAAAATACGAATGCCAATTTGTATTAAAGCAGGGACGAGGCTGAAATTATCTTTGAAAGGAGACCCTCTAAGTAACAACACTCACCGTTCTATTTTAAAAGTTGGTAAATGGCACAAAACAAGCCAAAGAGAACAGAAAAATGTTAAATTACCTGAAGCTCGGGCATCGCTTGAATTTTTCCGTATTTAAATTATAAAGTACTTCTTGAATCCTTTTAGAGTTAAAGCAATTGCATTCTATGAATACAGCTGAGCAACCAACGTCTTATTATTTTATTGGGAGGAAACGTTTTGCAACATAAATATTTTTTAATTTTCAATTCTACTAAGTATAAATACTACATATTCTTATACTAGCGGGCGCGCGCAGCTTCGCTTGCGTATTTAAGGGTGAATTCCAATAACCCATGAAACATGTGTTCAATGAAATATTTTTAATTTCAAATTTTATAAAAATCGGTGGCGATTTAAAGATTTTTCCATACAAACTTTCAACCCCGTATTTGCACCCTTAGGGGGTGAATTCTAGAAAACCATGAAACATATGTTCAATTAAATATTTTTAAGAGTCTGAATTTCAAATTTTATAAAAATTGGTGACGATTTAAAAAAACCTATACAAACTTTCAACCCCTTATTTGCACCCTTAGGGGGAGAGTTCTAGAAAACGATGAAATACGTGTTCAATTAAATACTTTTAAAAACCTAAATTTCAAATTTTATAAAAATCGGTGCCGATTTAATTTTTTTTCCATACAAACTTTGAACCCCTATTTCACCCCTTTAGGGTTAAAATTTTTCAAAATCCTTTCTTAGTGGATGTCCAGATTACAAAAGTAAACTTTTGTCCAAATTTAACGTTTCTACGCACAGCGGTTACGGCTGTGCGTGCGTCTTACCTCAGTCAGTGAGGACAAGTCCTTTTATATATATAGATTAAACATATAGGCAAAGTGGGCAGTGTAGTATTGAGACACTCCGTTCACTTACTATCCAATTTTCGAGACATATTATGTCCTTTACCAGAAAGGGAAATAAAAGTAATTAATTCCTCAATGTTAGGATCGAACCCACCATGCACCGTTGTGTTAGTTATTGAACGTAATTTTTTTATTATCGCTAATATGAACATTATTTTAATTTGTATTGTTTCCGTATGCATTATGTGCGCACCACCATTTTTGTATAAACGTCACCGATCCACTTTTCTCTTCCTGGTGTAAACGAATACAATGGTAATATAAACTATTTTTAAATACCCACCACATAGTTCCTGAATATTAAAAAAACATTGAGTAAAGTTAGAACCAGATAAAACAAAGTTAAAAAAAATTATAAAAGGACTTCGTTTCAAAAGAAAGAAAGTACGCAAAAGCGTAGAAATACCAAAGTTATAAACTAAAATAATACTGCTATTGACAAGAATTGAGTAGTTGAAAACCTAGTTTTAAACGAGGGTAAGAACAAAGCTTCGATTCTTACTATATATTGGATCATAGTGTGGAGTTTTCCGTGAAATACGCGAAATTGCTAACAGTGGGTTTCGAAGGCAAACTTTTCAAACTAGTTTCAGAAGAAGCGGTCGGTAAAGAAAACTAAACAGTTCACAGCGGGTTACTCGCGACAGTCATACCCGGTGAATGTGGAAAATTATTTCTATGAATTCCTTCTCTTACTCCTTTCACATTAAGAAACACAAAACAGAAAAGTTACCATAGATTACATAGATTACGAGGTATATTGACAAATCATCAAATTTAACATATTAGGAATTATAGGTGTATCCACTAAGTCCTTTGTGGACTTTTCTATACTCGTATATTATATCCAACGAAAGCTAAGGAGTAATAATATTTTTTATAGCTTCAAGTTGCATCATGTACCAATTAGCAGGAATAAAAGGATAAGCAGAGGGAACCTACGGTTAAGACAGTCATTTTCTCCATATACCCAATTTTGCAGATATATTGTGGACCAAGTAGCGGAACCCAACGCAGCGCCTCCGACAAGAACCAGAGCGGGAAAATCAAAATCATTTATAGTTAAACAACGCCACGATAGCTTCAAATTTTAAAACTTTATTAAATACAAAATTCCAAAGATTAAATTTTTCAAAAATTTCTCTTTTATGAAACTGTCAATTGAATTTCGAAAACAAGTTAATTAGTTTGTTAGAAAAACTATTGTCCGATTCAAAAATCAATTTCACGCTAAGTTTTTGACAGGTAAATTAGGCGATATTCGTTGGGATATAATTTTTTTAACCGACTTTGAAAAGAAGTAATTTGAATTACTTTTTTTTAATTATGAAAAAGGCTGTTTCTTGACATAACTAGACGCAAGGCACATTATAATTTTTGTGATAGAATAGTATAATTCTAGGAAAAATATACACAACTGTAAGCGCGACGGTTGCGAATTCGATTGCCATACTCTGGCAATAAGTGTTGCCATAACAAATACTCAACATTTTCAATTTCGCAATTCAGCGGAAATTCTGGATGCATTGTGTGTTGAGTGGCCAAACTCAACGGAACTTAACGCCGCGCTTTGATTCGTTATCAGATGCTCTTAATATAGATAAATCTTCCTAAAACAAAAAGGCAATTAATCAAAAACAACGGGTACCGTGGATCCCGTTAAAATGTGGTTTATATCATAGTCAGTTCGCAAACTATGCGAGTTTATTAGCAGTACTATCAAGATTAAAAGCGAACCGGCCAAGGGTTCAGTCGTTTAACACTAGAAGCGCCGCCGTCCCATTTTTGACCCAAACACAAGGTTGATTGTATATAACTTTTTTATTTGTTAATTTATGTAGATGAATTTTTTTTACTATTACCAATTTTACACCTTTATTTAATTAAAAATATAAATAATTTTATAGCAGTCATACTTTTTGAAAAAAAATGAAATTTACCTAGAACTGCCGCTGGGTCATTTTTGTCCCGCCATTATTATTTTATAATTTGAGGGTATAATTTGACATATTTTCATGTCTCGGGGACGAGGTGGAGGGGAAAGGGCAATGCGGGGGCGGAAAAAAATTGAATAGTAGGTTTAGCAGTCAATGGCTAAGTTTTTAGGGTTCTGTAGCTTTTAAGGAAAAAAAATTCTTATAAGATCATTTTTTGTCCATCCGTCTGTCTGTGCCTTTATCTCAGGAATGCTTGGAGAAATCGAGTTGATATTCATATGAGTATATGAATATGAACTATATGACGATCTACAGTCCCTTGATTTCCTGAAAAAGCGCCCTTAAAAAAAGATATGACTATTTATATAGTAAAAAACATGTATTTCGACACTATAAAGGGAATCAAATTAATAAGCTACTTTCAGTTAACTTAGAATTATGAAATTTGGCAGCTAGTATCTACATGTAGTACTAGTACAGGAAAAAATCTGAAAACTATACATTTATGTATAAATCTTAAAAAATAATGGCCTGAAAAGTGGGGTAAAATTGGTGTCAATACTAAATTTTGCCACTAGTCCAAGTGAGGTATCAGATGAAAGGATGACTGAGCTAGGCTTGAATTTCAGAAAAACACTTGATATCAAATGTGGGTAATTGTAGGGTAGGTAGAGGGAACCTGGGAACCTAGTGCTATGCACTCCGCTGGCATTTTCCGCCGAATTCTGGAGGCATCACCACGCAATGTCATCATCATCTGTGATGTATCACTGATGAAGAATATATTAATGCGTTACTTGGCCTACTAATAATATTAACTAATTTCAATAACTTATAATTTTGTAAGAGTTATTCAGTTAGTTGTCACAACCTTAGAACGTATTAGAAATATTTTATTCTTTCTTTGTGTTTTATTTTTTGGTACTTTTGTTTGTTAAAAAATAAGAATTGATTATTAAATATGGTCTACATATTTTACGATTTATTTTAATAATATTTTTTTTGTATTATACCAACAATCAACATAATAAGTAGAATGGGACAAATTTGTCACGACGGCGGTTCAAGGGGGGTATCAATCTTCGGCACTTCTAGTGTTAATTAAGAGGCCTTGAAGCTGGATTTACGCCGGCCGGGGCCTGTCGTTCACAGTCAGGACGTAGGGGATTTAATGATACTCGTACTTATACGTATAACGGAAATTTGCTATTTTGGGAAATATTTTAGTTAAAAATTGTAATTTTTAAGGAAGTGGGCAGTGGAGTGTTTAAACACTAGGCTTCTCCTCTGCCTACCTTGCTTGCTTGCTACAAAAATATTTTATTTACATACCAAGGTACATATTTTACCCAGAATTCACTGCTAAGACACTACTTCCTAAAATATGTTGTATATATTATTTTAAGTAAAATCACGGCTATAAGCGGGAATCAAATCCAAAACCATCGCGTTTACGGTTAGAAACTTCTATACTCTCCTAAAAAATGATAAAATACATGCTTTAATATAAAATATTTTAGCTAACCTATCTAAATTTTTACCTCAGTATTTCAATATATTTGTGTATATATGAGGTGTCAATTTTTTTAATAAATTAAGCTGCAAACAGGATGCTTGTGTCACTTTTTAAAAAATTGATATACATTTACCTTAAAAAAATAAACAAGTTTCCTATATAAAATATAACTGAATATAATTTGTTGACCTTTGAAAGATATCGATGTACTGAAGGAAGGTCACGAAAAAAACATGAAGACCACCGTAGGGAATGTATGAAGGGGTCGATGACAGACCGAAGCGAAAGAGCAATTACTGTTGGCACTCCCTTCTTTCTGGCTACCTAAAAAGTTATATATTACTAAATGGTATGTACATGTATGTAACAAACACTATAACATACTTGTATTATGACTTAAATTATATTCGGCATTACTAGTTTCAATTATGTAATGCATCAATCAATTAAACGTTATTGATTGTCTAGTCCTTAACACAAATAGCGTTCATACAGTACGACATTGACGATATTATATTAGAATATGTGATAGACGTTCGAATAAATATGTAAGACAATTATTATAAAACTTACCAATTTTCGAGAAGTTGCGTGTCCCGCAGATCACCAGTTCAAAGAAAATAAAAATATTTTCCAATTTGAGTCGGAATCGAAGCCACAACCGTCGCACTTTGCTCATGCTCATGCAATTTTTGCTTTTAGTAGTGTAGAAAGAGAATTTCTAGAGTTAAGGCACTCCGTTTACCACTTCCCGTAAATATTTGGAATATGACAGAGCTCTTCATAATAAATTTCAATTATGTAATGCATCAATCTATCAATCAATCAATCGTTGAGATCATCGGTTGAATAGCACTCAATAGTAATATCACTGACAACATCAGAACATCTAAGAACAGTAGCACAAAAGCAACTACTACTATTATAAAGCTAACAAATTGATTCAAAGCTCACGTCTGCGAACTTGAATGAGGAATACCTATTTACACACAACACAGCAAACAGGCCAATCCTAGTGTAATTAAACGTCAAGCTGTGAACGGAGAAACTAAAACAATTACTATATGAGGCGGTTTAAATTGTAGACGAAAGCGGGTGGTCATTTTTAAATTTGTTTTTTTTTTGTTTTGTGTAACATATATTATCAATCAAATCAAAATATTCAGTTTCACGCTGTGTGGAACTCAACGCTGCGCTTTGCCTCGACACCAGAGCGAAGACATGAAAATATAAATTTGATTAAATATATCCTTTTCTCGAGTGGGAATCGAACCTACAACCAATCGATTTTGCAGCACACTTTGTGCCCCTGCGCCGCGACTGGCCTCTATATTATCTTATGTACATATTTACAGTGGACGTGTTTTAATTTTATTAATGGCTGAATAAATAAAGTAAAAAAAAAGGCTGAGCGATATAATTTTGCGCTTTCTATCCATATAGATAGTACTATTTTCGGCAACGGAAAACAACGCCGTTGTTTTTCTAGTCACACTTGGAAAATGCATGTACAATATAATTATAGAGAGAAGAAACTCGAACCTACCAATATATCCATTTACTGCGCTGCGATAGAGCCATTTTCTGTTTGCACTTAATAACCATAAAATTGTTCTTTTCTGGTCTGCTTAGAACAAATTGTTATATTGTGCAACATGTAAATTCTCTAGGATATTTAAAGTGAAAAAATTACATACTCATCTCAATTTCTTTAAGTTAGCTGCTAACTTAGACATATTGCAAGGTAGACAGAGGGAACCTTGTGTTCCGACCAAGACACTCCGTTCCTCATTAAGTCAAACATTTGCGTTTCCCACCATACAACGTATTCTTATTCTTCTTTTGCTCGTTACCAGAACGAGAAAATGCAAATATTAAAGATTACGTTCCTCCAAATGGGAATCGAATCCACTACAGTCGTGTTTACAGCTACCTACGCCATGATAGCCTCTCACAGAGCTAAAATTTATAAAAGTTTAAAACCTCATACAAGAATTTCCTGTATACATAGTTTTCTATGAATAACATTTGCCGTTTCTCTTTCTGTCGAAAACAGCTTTTGCTTACAAATTGGTCTGTTAGTCAAACCGTGGCGGACGTTTGATTAACTTCGGCACCCGAGTTATTTAATGTATTTCACGAACCAACAAATGTAGAGACTCGCACTATCTATTTAATAGAATTTTATTTTATATGAAAGTACTTCCTGAGATTAGAGCATTCAAGCAAATATATTCTTTAGCTTTATAATATTAGTTTAAAACATAATCACATCTTTTCGTAATCGTACTTCACTAACTTGGAAAAGAACTTTATAATATATATTCCTGTAGTAATAGAGTTCCGTCACTAACTCGTGATGAGGTGCGACATGTCCTCGATTTAATCAAAGACCCCAACTCGGATGTCTTGGTAATTGTTTTATTGAGACTTGAAACTTTTGGATAGCCACTAACATGAAGTTATGTACAAATTAAGGTTATCCTGGCACAGTGGGGTAGCGCTTGACTGTAAATGCGATTGTTTTGAGTTCGATTCTTAACCGACTGTGATAAAAAAGAGCGGCGGAGAGTATACCTTCTCTATAGGTATTAAATGTATGTAAATAAAATTGTATTAACGTAATATACGATTTTTTTAAAAGTTTTTTTATTCATAAATCTAAACATATCTGTTTCCCGCCAGACGGGCAGTTGGAACTGAGTGTTAAAACACTTCGTTTACCACTTGCCGGCCACAAATCAGCCTAATTGTAATGTAATTACTGATCACAGTATCTTGGCAAAAATAATCTAATTTTAGTAGTTAAAAAATATATATATTTTGATTGATTATGTGGATTGTCACAGTGCAACTAATTGCTTATGAAAATTACGTTATAATAAAGGGCTTCGTACATACTTCTAAATATTATATAAGGCAAAAAAAACTCTCACAAAATCCGTAAAAATTAACCAATAAATAATAAAAAATAAAGTCTCAAACGTCAGTGTCATAATCTCCTCCGCTTAACAAGTACCAACAAGTAATTCCTTTCAAGCTCCTAGTGCTGAAACAATTACCGGGAACATCGACAAAGTTGCCCCACTTTGATTAAACGAAGACCGCGTAAGTTTCTGGTGGACGCGACGGCGTGAAGTGGTTCTGCGATATATGAAATTTTAATTAGGGTGGGTCTTTTATTATGATAAATAATTTTGTTTGGTCTTTGTGAAAAAAATTATGAATTTGTTTATATTTGTTATGAATGACAAATGATGATATGACGCATTTAATCAACTTTTTATTGATATGAACTACCCCAAATTTTACTTTGGTACATAAACATACACATTTTTACTAAAATCTTTTCTTTTTAATATTAGAAGAAAAAATAAACGACTGAGTGCACTTTTTACTTTAATAGAGGCATTACGTGTTGCCAATTGTGAAAATGTAATTTCCTCACTATTTCCCAGAACATTACAGTAATTTTGTAGTTTACCACACAACAGAATCTGGTCAGTGAATTTAATAAAAGATTCTGAAGGAATGCAAAGTTTTAGCCTGCGGCCGATGTGATTTGAATTCAATAAACGGCATCGACTCTCGGATCGCTTTCTATGGAAATGAAGAGGGTGTCTTTTATTTTTGTTTTTCGTGAGAGAATTATTGCTAGGATTTTCCTACGGGAACTAAATTTCTTAAATTTTAAGTTTTAGATAACTTTACTATATTTTTAAAGTAAATATTATATAATATATAAAACGTATAAGTTTGTTGACAAATATGTACGTATAAATAAAAGATGTACCCGTGTAACCTATGATAACAAAAGACATCGTTCCTGGACATGAACTTTGGTTTAAATAAGGATTATAACCTATTGTTAAGGAACATGTATGGGCTTACACCGACGCAGCTCTGGATGTAATGCCTAATAATAGTTCGTGAAGTGCCATATTTAGTTCAAAAGGTCACAATATACTGTTTTTTAGCTTCACGTTTTATCCCTCATATCTTGGATAAGTACGAGTATAAACAGCCTAGAGTCAACGGAAATCAAGAAATGCGGAACTCAACGCCGGGGTAGACCAAATCGAGAAAAAAGAAATAATCCACTCTATGTGTAAGCGTTTCCCTATTTATACTGTGTCTAACTAATTTATATTTAATAATGTATACTTAAAATATGTTTATATAAAAAAACGAATTTACCTCAACACATTATTATTAATATCGTTTGATATTAGGGATGCAGAAAATGCTTTGGCAATTACGTGTGTACTATGAAAATTTTGTTAAAGTTCACAATATCAAACCTCTTGAAAGGCGCGAGATATTGATCTCGTATTGAATCGTTATTGGTTTTAAAAATTATTAGCTATACTATCTATTTTGACTGATTAATCATCAAAATCATTATTATATATATTGTAACACATCTAAGGGGGGGTCTTGCGGTTAGGTTAGGTTAGGTTTTCAGAACTATATAGGTTTCTAGCCGCACGTAACGACTGTCGCAGATGTTGGAACGTCACCCTGGGTCAGTCTAATGGGTTTAGTGTACCCATCAATTCCTGACTGAAATCAGTGTTGCTTGACCCCACAAATATGGTATGATAGTGTTAATTGAGTTGTTATATCTCGTTTTAATATTTACATGTTTTACTTAGGCAGAGGTACTGTAATTTTTTTTTTTTTGAATGACAAGCTTGGACGGCGGCCGATGAAGCCCTTTGCCATACTTTATCTAAGTAGACCTTGGAGAAAATTAACTTAAAAGCATTATGTGTTAGCTAACGGTGTATATATAACTGTAGAGATATATTAAATTATTTAAACTATCTTCAAACAATTTACTTTATATAAAAAATATCGATGCTGAACGCAGAATTTTTAATTACCGTAAAGAAATTTGTGTTGAG
Organism: Heliconius melpomene melpomene; assembly: GCA_000313835.2. Classification (NCBI taxonomy): domain Eukaryota; kingdom Metazoa; phylum Arthropoda; class Insecta; order Lepidoptera; family Nymphalidae; genus Heliconius; species Heliconius melpomene. Next base: position 103,071 of record HE671441.1, on the reverse strand, counting down.
TAAAAAACGAATTCAATGTGACTACAGGAATTAAACAAAATTAGAGCACGATCTTACTGCTAGTTAAGCTTTCTTTTAATTAGCATTCCTTTAAAAGTATTTCGCGAGGCTTAATGGAAGAAACAGTTCATGTAAATATTTTTAAATGTACCCACATTTTAAGTTGTATATAACATTTGAACTTCGTAATTGTGCGGTGCTTATAAATTGATTTAAATCATTCTATTAAATTAAATAATGTTATAAAATTGAAGAGTTTGCTTAATAATTCCGTATCACAGAATTCATTGGTCGGATTTGAGAAATAAATCAAAATAAATTAGAGGCCTTCGTGGCGCAGGAGCCACAAGGCCACTATAATATTTTCATTTCTTCGCTCTGGCACCAAGTCAAAAGCCCGTCGTTGAGTTCCGCCATTCAACACATAATGCCTTGAAAACATCAGCAGAAATTGGGGAACGGAGTGTCTTAATACTAGGTTTCCTCTGCCTAAGGAAGCTGAATTGAGAAATAATTTTTGTGTTGTACAGGCCCCTGCTGTGTAGTAGTCAGCGTTAGTTAGTAGCTAATTATGAAGATGTAAGAAAATGGAATATGGAAAGCTGCGAGCAAAGGTCTAGCCTATAGAAAAAACATTTCCCAAAGCGGGAATGAACCCACACCCTTCGAATAACAAAACCTGAAAAAATGTCATAACAATAACATTCAAAAAGGACAGTGTAAAATAAATTTAATATCGGGTTTTGATTTCAACGAGTGCCGAGTGCCGGTAGTAATTATACGGCCTGTATATGAATATATCGCAGCATTATAATTGACGCCGCAATAATAAGTGGAGCTCGTGCGTTTTACAATCAGTTCACATTGAGGATTTTTTAATATATACAGGGTGTCCCAGTAGTCAACGATAAAACGAAACCAGGTAATAGACCAAGTCGTGACAGTTATGAGAAAAATATAAAAAAATCTTTGTCATGTATTTTTCATATTATATTGATTTTAAAAATATCGGAAAAACCGACACCCTGTGATGATTTTTCAAGTCCTAAGACTACGAATATTACTCTTTCTTCATTTTTTTTTCTGTAATGTAATCATGAGTAACCCTTCTGTGAGTTACTGTCTCAGATTCAAACATACCTGCATCAGTTTTCAATAAAATGTGGTGTTTTTGCCAAACATTAAATTCAAAATATTTACTACACCCAACTTTAACCGACCGTACTATAAAAAAAATGTACTACATTGTTTTTGCAAGTAACTTTAAAAGTTGGCGCATTATCTGGAATCTGGATTCTGAAATGGTACGACACTTGCTGGATTACTTCTTTGTTGAAGAGAGAAAAATCGAAGTACACGATAATCGGGATGACGTTCAGCTTTTTGGTATCTTTTCCGATACATTCTAGCTGCAGCATTTGCGTTACATAACCATTCTCCATGAATGAAATGCATATTGGCAATGTGTCAAAGACCGAGTATATGGCCTGCGAGAGCCCGGACTCGAGCACTATCCTTATAAGTCCTGGGTCATCCCCTAAGTTGGAAAAGTTCAGGTACCTTGGATCCGTCATGCACGAGTCTGAAGGCATCGATCACGATCTCCATAAGACGGATAAGAGTTTGGACGGTATCCTGCGATCACAGACCACACCAGTGACCTCCCGCCACTTAGCCCAGGCAACGCTTATCCGACTTAGGGGCTGGCCCAGGACTTACTTAAAATCAATATAATATGAAAAGTACATGACAAAAATTTTTTTTTATATTTTTCTCATAAATGTCACGACTTGGTCTATCACCTGGTTTCGTTTTATCGTTGACTCCTGGGACACCCTGTATATAGTGATTATTGAAGTTTGTAGGGCTATGTTCCTTTTTATCTTCATTCTGTATCCTGGAGGTAGCACCATTCCCCAATTTCCGCAGAATTTTCGAGGCATTGAATGTTGAGTGGTGGAACTTAACGCCGCACTTTGTATCTTTACCAGAGCGGGAAATGAATATATTAAATATTTTATTCCTGAAAGTGGGAATAGAACCCACAACCTTCGCGCTTACAGTCGCAAATTGCATATCTTTTTGGCTAATCCGAGGTTCATCTTACCAGAGTGGGAAAATGATTCATTTACCCAAATACGGATTGAATCTTCCACCATCGCTTACAGTTGCTGTTCTAATACGCGATTATGGCCTATACATTTTATTAGTTATCTAATAAATTTAACATAAAATATATGCGACCAATCACTATTATACGGCCACTCTTAACAATGAAATAATAATTAAATGTGTTCATATTGAATATGTGGCATTAATTATTCTTTCAATTTACAGAATTGTCAGTCTTTGAACGAACGATACGCTTTTATTGAATATCAAGTTTCTAAATAAAAATAATGCTGATGATAAAATGATAAAATGCTTCATGAAAATATGACGAATATAAATATGATATGGTTCCCCACTCTGGTAAATAAATTATAATTATTATTTATTTATTTGATTTTTGTTTCTCGCTGTATTCCGCACATGACTGAGTAGGCAAAGGGAATCTGGGAACCTAGTAATAAGACATTCCATTCCCCATTAAGACAAGTCAACTCAGCAACTCAGGGAAACTCATCACTGGCCTTGATCTTTAAAATATTCTAAAACTGAACATTGTTTAAATCTTGTGACATAGAGAAAACTCTTTTGATAGTCAATATGAAATGAATATGTAAATTTCCTTTTCTAAAAGAGAACCGCTCCCCATACTACGCCATGCAAATTTTAGTACCTATAGGTTACATTTAAAACGATGTTATAATTGAGAAGTTTGAAACTATCTACTAACTGATTGCAAAGCAGATCAAATAGGTTTTTTGCTAGTATAGCAGGCAGAAGGAACCTAGTGATAAGACACTCCGTTTATTAGTTTCCGTAAAATTTTTCAAAATATTGGTATACTAGTACAAGCAAATGAGATATATTAAGTCTATCGAGCGGGGATCAAACCCCCAACCATTCTATCACATGCCACGACGACGCGACGGCCTCATACAAAAAACAACCCTAATTTATTATAATTTATATAGCTTTTGTTAATGAAGCATTCCATTGTTATGAATATACAATGGCATTGTAAATATTATTTATGTTTCCACTATATTCCTGGACGCTTCAGCAATAAATGCTATCATTAATTCAAATTGAATTATTAACTTCTAACCTACCGCTACCGCTAGTGTAATTTTGAATTGCAACCGTGCAATTTAAATACAGGTCGGTCTCGCCATCTTACCGCCTCAGGCGAGTTGGCTTTCTGCAGTTCTTTAACTATTGAATTCACGTGGTTTCGTTTGCATATTTTATAATGTTTAATTAACCATTTTTTAATAATGCTGTATAACGTGCTTAACATACAGTAATTAGTTAGAGAGGACCTAGTGTTAAGACGCTCCGTCTCCCAATTTTGTAGACATTTCCGTTTTCCACCTTCCAATGATTTCTGGAAATATTGCGTATTGAGTAATGGAATTAATTGACACGCTTTGCCTTTAGAACAAGTAAAATAGTAAATAAATTATTTTTTAACAAAAAGAAAAACCGACTTCTAACAACGAACTAAAAAGTGAAAAATAATTTTACAAAGATTATATAATTTTGAAGTCAGTGCCAAGTAAAACAAACAGGCTTAGTAATAAGATATTGTAGTAAGGTTTTTGTAGCAGTAGTTTGACACCGACAAAGAATTATCTAAATCGGTTGGCGCGACATTGAGTTATTCGGCTATTAGTCGCGCACATGCCTAATGCAAATTTAAGACTTATGTGATTTTCTCATGGATACCATTGTCAGACATGGACCAAAAAAAAATGGGACCATTTGGGAAGCTATACCTTTCAAATAAAAAAAAAAAATATCAAAATCGGTTCACCCAGTTAAAAGTTATGAGGTTAAAGTCATCATAAAAAAAAAATAAAAAAATAATACAGTCGAATTGATAACCTCCTTTTCTTACAGAAGTCGGTTAAAAATAGTTCATTTCTCCCAATGGGTATCGAACTCCAGACCTATTCTTCATACATATAGTACTTCAATTAACCAAATAATATACTTCAAAGAACAAAGTTCCAGCACTCCAAACTATAAAATGTACTTAGTTCCAACACACGCTAATGCTTCAGGACATGGAGGATATCCCTGGAGCCCGTTTCAGTGATTAACAGTTATTCGATCCCTCGCCCCATATTATATCGGCCCTTAACTCAATAGCAAAGGAGTTAACCACATTAAAGCGTGGATTGATGGAACAATCAATTGACTTGTTCGGGACGATTATGGTAGAAGTTTACGCTGGTGATGTCTAACTTTGGAAGTAGTTTTCTTAATAAAGCTGTTCTGCGTTCTGGGTTGTAGGCTCGTAGGGTATGTCGATAGAGGTTTAGTTGATTGAACAAAAAAGCCAGGTCAGGAGATACTATTAGATTTGATTTCAAATTTGGGGAATATTAATATAGTCAGATTTCAAAGGCCTTATATTTCAGTATTAAACACAAAATTTAAAAACATGTTATTTTTATAATAAATAATTTCATTTCTAATACAAACGACCATCTCGCGGCCTCGCCCGCTTGTATAACATAATTATTAAATTACTGATCTATATTATTTGTATTATGTTATAATAATTTCTCTCTGGCAAGACTACGATAAGGTCCGTTACTCAACACGCTTAAATATTGATTCTGTCAAGAAATTAGAGAACAAAGTATCTTGGCACTTCCTCCCTGCCTGCGAGAAAGTGAAGTTAATAAATTAGTTCAATAATATTCATAAACTACTTACAATATTCAAAATCTATACTAATATAATAAAGCGGAAGAGTTTGTTTGTTTGTTTGTTTGAACGCCAAGATCTCTGGATCTACTGGATCGATTTACTTTGTTTTTGTTTTGTATGAAAGCTGCATTCTTCAGAAGTGCTATAGGCTATATAATATTACATTACACATAAATACTAATAAATTAAAATACTTTCTAATTTGACATGCAATTTATTCTGCCATGTTAATAACAACTGTCGTCGCTACGCGACCGCGTTCGTTACCGTGTCATTTTGATATTCATCCTTATGAAAATAAATATAATAGTCACTTTTAGCATTTCATCTAGATTGAAATTATATTTCTATAGAAATTATATTCTTATATTTCAAGCAGGCGTAGCCGCGTCCGGGTCCGCTAGTGTAAAATAAACAGATAACAATAAAACTAAATGTGAGAAATAAAACGTAATAAAATTTCTAAATATTCATAGTTCTTTTAAATCGTACAGTTGGTTCTGAAGGGGCGTTCCCTTACATCGGGATAGCTTGTATAATTTTGAATTTTGGCTCAAGAGTCGGGGCATCGACACTATGATGTTCCGCTTAACCAGTCTTAAGAAATTCAGTATTCTCAAAGTGTAAGCTTAGGCGGTTATTTAGGAATTATTGTAATAAAAGAAAATAATATTTTTATAGACAGAAATTCTTATAAGAGTAAATATAAAAGAAAGTATTAAAATGGATAGGAGCATTTAAGTACGAAAGTAAATATATGTAACATGCAGTGCCAGCGGATCAAATTCTATAAGAAATTAAATATTAAATATTTCATTCCCCCTCAGTGGAAATCGAACCCACAACCGTCGTAATTACAGTCGTACGATTGTGCCAGCGCCACAACGTTATAATATAATGAAACAATATTTTGAATCTATATCATAATCAAAAGATTAATTATTTTGACATTCGATTTATTTACTATGCTGGAGCTGGGCCCATCGTATTGCAGAGGAAGGATGTCATAGCAGTGCCTGGGACTTGAGACCTAAATGTAATAATAAAGAGGCCCCTCTTTAAACTGGCTACTATCTCAGATCCTCTTTATAGTCGTACTTAGCCACATACAAAACGATTCTACTATTACCATTATATAATTAACTCAAAATTTGTATATTTTTCAAATTATGTAATATCTTTTCACTTGCACTCCCACTTTGTACGGAATCGTTAAGTCGTTTCAAGACGTTTCGAACCTTCCTCCTCGCGGCCAAATTACCCCTTTAGACAGAATTACAGTGAAACTAAGTTTGCTTACTAAAATGAATTTAGTGGACCGCCATTGTAGCGAGCGATTTCATTTTCTCATAGAAAATTCTGTAGGTTTTTCTGAAGACATTTTTATGTAATTTCTTAAAGTGATTAACGGAGTGTGTTAACACTACATGCCTACAATGCTATGCAGGATAACGTGAGAAGTTGAACAAAATGTCCATGTTTCTTTGTTTATTATAGTAAAAGTAAATTTAAGAAAATTGAGTTACTCTAAGTTTAATTGATATTAGTTTTGTAAATAACTTTAGTGTCGTCAACTTTTTTTTTTAATTTTATATTTTTCTTATATTGAAAGCTAGCTGTGTTATTTATTTGATGATTTTATTTTGAATAGGCCTAGCTAGATAGCCTATTTTTAGTAGCTTAATTACGTACGGCTTAACGGTCAGAGCTCTTGGACGGTTTTCAATAGGCGCAGATTCAAATTTCTCTTAGTTAAAATTATTTATACGTCTAAAAAAATATTACTGTTTTCTTTTTGTATTAACTTTCTAATAAGACAGAAATCAATAACTACCGTATAAGCTGTTAGCGTAATGTTTGTCTCAAGAGTTCAGTTTATTGATATCATCCGTAGTTATACGTCAATTAATTAAATGTAGAATATAATATGTATGTTATATTGGTTAAAGCATTTACGTACAATAGATATTAATTGAGGCCGTCTTAGCGAAAGACGGCTTCTGACTGTAAATGTAAACACGATGGTTGTGGGTTCAACCTCCGTAAATATCGCTGAATGACTATATTTAAATTATTTTGATTTATCCGCTCTTGTAGACAAATCTCGGCGTTGAACTCCACCATTGGGTGGATAGCGGATTGGGTGGGAAAAAGAGTGTATCAATAGCGTGAAAAAGCATAAAGTTCTATTGCATAATATTGTCAAACAATCTATGTTTAGAAAAATAATACTAGATAAAAACCCTAAAGAAAATATTTCATTATTAATAATTAAAAATATTATTAATTTGAGCTAAAAACATTTAATTTACATAATATTATCAATAATGTACCGTCTATTATTACTAGAGCTTTAAAAGCTGGTAGATAATTTGCGAGCTTTAACAGAAAATACCTGCAAGTTTTGTATTCCGCTAAGAACGTTGTGAACGCTATATTTCTTATTGGATGGTAAAGTTTAAATATTCAAGTAATTTCAGTTATTTGAGACTGGCTTTTCTAAGGTCTAACGTAAATTAAAAGTATTAACAGTGTTTTGAATTTGTGAAACAACTTTTAAATAGATTGTAATGTAATTAAAAGAAACACCTATGGGATTTATGAGTTCCGCTACTCAACACGCAATGCCTCCAGATTTGGGAAAGTGGGAAACGGAGTGTCTTAACACTAGATCCCATTGCCTACCCTGCTGTGTGCCGGTTACTGTGTGAAGCTGATTGTGAATTAGCACGAAGTCAATGATCTCTTCTACCCTTAAAATAATATATTATACCAAAAAAAATACCAAAAATATGCAGTACGATTACAAATTCGGACAACGGATTACAAACTAACCACAATATTTCCACCATAATAATAACCCTAACATAATAAAAGTTTATGTTCAAAAAAGGCTCAAAAACCAGGAACTGGCAAAGTCATATCGCATACTATCAGAGTAACGGTTTACCACGCCTGTTTGGGCTAACACCAAGTCTACACCGACCTGGAAACCTTCCAACCGCAAATCGCGAAATTTATTTGCCCTCAACCGTTACTAGTGCATCTACGTGGCCCGTATACAAAATTCATTGACGCATCCGTGTAGAAATCTGGAAGAGACCTATGATTTTGTACGGTTGGCTAGGGATTGATGAATTTTTGTTATATTAAAAATAATAAAGGAATTATTATTCTACAAAGACTTATAAGTCTTGCAATTGATTGCAAATTTATAACAGAAAAAATAATAAAAATATTGTTTAATGTATTTTTTGGATTTACGCTACTTCTGAATTGGACTAGAAAATAACATCTAGGAACAATATCTATTTTTTTTCAACATATATAAAAACATAGTTACTATATTATAAATTTCCTTCCATCTAGATTCTACATCAAATTCCATTGAAAGTGTATTTCAGTGGGTCCAGTTATGGCGTTGCAAGTCCCGTGTTCAAATATAAATAAACTTTAAGTGTTAGTGCTTTGGTGCCGTGTTCTCAAAATTTCAACTTGACAAATCTTCTCTAAGGAAATCTGAAAATTTGAAGTAAGAAAATTGCAGGTAAGTTATAATATTATTTTTTGTAGTATCCATTTCTATAAACTGTGTGATTTATTTTATATTAATTAATTAATAATTTATTAGTTAGTCGTGGGTAAGCCAGCGTGTCCAGCCAAGTTAAAACTTTACTTTACTTACTACTACTGCTTGCTACTTTTGAGCCTTTCATAACTCGTAACTCAATTAATCTATATACATTAGCATATTTAGTTTTAGTATATGTGTTAAACCCTCTAGCTTGTGACATATATAAGATTTAAAAGTTTTACTCAAATTCTTATTGATATTTTAACGTTTAAAAATCGGTATTTTTGTGACTGCTTTAAGTATACTAAATTGCAAATATAATAAGACCTATATTAAAAAAAAATGTCAATACATAATATACTTAGTAATAATTCCCCTAATAGCAATATTAGATGACGGAGTAAAAGTAAAAGAGAGCTTTAATAAAGTTCACATCGCAAAGCCTTTGATGTGCGTTCAACGCGACTTGAATGCACGTACACGGTATATTGGCAAAAGTTACGAGGTGTAAGGAAATTGTAAATGAAATTGTATTCTTTAAGAAACTTTTTAGTTTCTGTAGTGAAGTTATGAGTTATTTTGTTTTTGACTTTCTTTTATGATATTAAATGAGTTTTTTAAAATTCTTTATTTATAATGGTTGTAGGTTTGATTTTACTTGGGAGAAAGGACTTTTTCATTTCTTTAGCAATTCTTTGTAGTAACAAAACAGTGTGGAGTTGAGTTTCGTGGCTCAAAACTTACTCATTTGAAGATTGCCCTGAAAGCGGAGAATCAAGTATCTCTACAACCCATACAGATACAGTGTAAAGTTTTTTTTTTCTGTAACTACTTTATGATAACTTTATAACATTTTATATTTAGTACATGCATTTAATAAAACCAGGCCAAGGATTTTTTTTTAATTTTGATATTACCACGAAATTTATTTAAATCTGTAGCCAATATGGTACACTGTACAGTTAAAGACTTTTGCGATGTGCTACGATGGCGTTATATAATAATTTATAATAAGTAAAATTATATAGCACAAAGCTTATAGACGAAAGCTCCTATTAAAAGTTTTATTTGACGAATGAAGTTCTAAGAACTTTTGCTTAACTCCACCTTGGTTAAAAAAGTTGAATTATTGAATTATTATTATCAGCCCGCAAAAAGTTATGATAATATTATTTGTAGGCGTTAGTTATAATGAGATATGGATAAATTATACCGTATTTAGGTAGGAGAGGTAGGGGGAGATCTGGATTGACCTTCTAAAAGACAATATCAAAGATACTGGAGGAAGATCCTGTAAAAAGCTGTGTGTGACCTTGTGTTAAGACAGGTTTTTGGCTTTGATATCTTCATACGTTACTAGAAACTGAATTGAAATATTTCTCCATAGAGAAGATATGAATGTATTAGACATTCAGAATGTGATTTTTTATACGTTTTGTTTTTTTACTGAAATGACTAGCCTTATATAGATCAAGTTTGGCTTGTAGGTTCCTTGGTGATTACTATGAGTACTAAATTTCATACGAAAACAAATTATGTCCTGAACTTGAAGTTCAGGTAAACAGAATTACTAGTGACGACTAGTCTAAAATAAATATTCAATAAATTGAACTAGGAACCATTGTAATTGTCTTCATTACAAATTCACGACAGACGCAAAATGTCTTTTTGTGTGAAAACTTTACTTTCACAGAATATTTTTCTTCAGTCTGCAAAATGGGAATCATGTATGTTTAAGAGAATTTCCAAGATCGAGTTTCGACGTGCACCAGCTCCCTTTACGGTGAAATTTCACTTTTAAATGTTCGTTTCGCTTTGACTTGTTGAAATTTGAGCTTTTTAAAAGCTATGCGACTCCGCATGAAGTTACTTTTGTTCAGAGACCGGAAATTGTAGGAAATGTTTTAAAATTCCTGCCTGTTTGTAGAAAAAAATTGAATTAATGGAGTAAATGTTGTGAATGCACCAGTTACTTTACAAGCTTACTGATTTTATATAAACTCTAATTATCTTTATTTAGTATTCATTACCATCATATCATTCGTTTCACTTATTTCTTCGCTATCGCCTATCCTGCTATGAAGAGAAAAGCGTATAGATGTTAGAAAAATCAAAGTGACAAAATTACGGTCTCTTAGAATTTTTATTTTTTTTCTCTTCGGGACTTAGATATTTGAATGACTTCGTAGACTTAGATATTTGAATCATTTCAGCATGGTACCTCCACGTGATCTTGACAGATATACAGATAGAAAGGCAATAAACTTTTATCTTTGAAATACTCTTAAAACAGAGAAATTAATCACTAAGCTCCACCAATTCCAAAAAGAAATGTGAAAATAAACAACCATATACAAAATATCAAAAGAAGCTTTTAATAGAGATGTTTCCTTTTGATGCAGTACTAACAATTTCCAGTATACTACATTTTTCCTTGAAGTATGCAAGAAACATAAAAGGTTAACGCTAAAAGGTAGTAAAAAGGTAGAATAGGCTTTACATTTTTAAAGCACTCTAAGGGTTTAGGTGAAATTTTATGGGCATTTCTAACAGTCGGTAAGCATCGTAAAATTAATTTGTTCTTCAATTATATGTTACTAGTGAACTTGGGCAGCTTCGCTCGCTAGAACTATACGAACATTTATTAAATATATTTATGAAAATATTGTCAGTTTAGAGGGTGAATCCTAATTTGCATGTACAAAACAAAGATATTAAATTAGCAACTGGATAACCAGTCACAAAATAAATAGTGACGATAAATAATTTCACTTTCCAAGAAAAACTTTGGAGACATAAAATAAAGAGAAAGCGTGTCACTGAGTTATCTTCGATATTCTTACAAAAAACCAAAATTTCCAACAACAAATAAGCAGAATACAGAAATTGCTTTATTAAAATAATTAATAGCTTACATAGCTTCAAGCAATAAAGTGAGGTCTAACTTTAGGGTCTAGGTCCGATATAAATTTTAACGCGAAGGCCCGTTCGAAATCACTGGGGATTGATTTACTGACCCGTGTAACGTCGTTGAGATCGCACATCCACGAAATTGTACCAGGCGTCTAGTAAAGTGCGATCATACGAATAATTTTTGTAGGTTAACTATAGTTGTTGTGTACTTTTAGTATTTTAGAAGTGTAGGTTTGAAGTTAATTGGGGTCATTTAATATTGTTTTATTAATATCTAAAGAAGGTTGTTATTTCAAATAGTTATCATTCGTCTCCTCGTTGTGGCAAGAAGAAAATGAGTGGTGTTAAGTTACGCCATTCAAAACGTAATGTCTTGAAAAGTCTTAGCATTTCCCTCTACCCTATTATATGCGGGATACAACGTAAAATTAAAAAATAATAATACGGTAGAGCATAGCGATATAGTAAATAAAATATATAAAGAAAATAACTAATCAAATTACACAATAATAGTTTTTGCATATCTTTGGAAAATTTCACTACAATGTCGCCTATTTTTAACTTTTTCTCATTTTTGCCTTCACTTTTAGTCTTTCATAGTACTTACCTGCGCAAAGTTGAGAACTATGGCGTCTACACGGATACTTTATGTACGCCTAATGTTGCTATAGAAATTTATCTTGTACTCCATTGTCTTATGGTATAAAATTCCATGTTTCTTATAGTAATAATTCTACGTAACCAGCCGTACTTAGCATAAGTTGAAAGTTGCTAACTTAGCTACTTCGTGGTTATTTAATTAACTTGTTTTGTACATGATCTATGAGTTTCAATTTAGTCGTAAAAACTTTAACTTTGTTTTACAGTTGAATTATTTTATATTTAAGCGTCTAACAGAAGTTAGGTCTAATATATAGTACATAAGGCTTTTAATTAGTTGTTAGAAAATATGTTTAGTATGAACATTTTAAGGTGTAAAACGAAATAATTTAACAAATACATAACTGTTCTACAGCATCTGTTGAACAGTGTTAACTTTATTTCGAACGATCTTCACTCAAAGGAATTATATTTTTATTCTCCGCTCTGGCAAGTCAAGTGTCTTCTGTGTCCACACTAGTTTTCCGCACATAGGTAGCCAAACGCTACCTGAGCACCTAATGATAAGTCACTTTGTTCTGATTAAGATACTTCCATCTTCCATTTTTTGTCAAAATCTGGAGGCAATGCATATTGAGAGGTAGAACTAGAACTAGAGCGAGGATATGAAAACATTAAATATTTCATTTTCTCGCGAGAATCGAACCTAAAACCTATCGCGTTTACGGTTGCACGCAATTGTACCTCTGCTCCACGAATGGCCTCGCCACATTTAATTTGAAATATTAATAATAAACTTTTATCTTAACATTTATTTAAATTAAGCTTTTCTCAATTCAAAATGTGGTTTCATTAATTTATCAAATACAAGTATGTAGTTCATACTATCTGTCTCTACCAATAAAGTTGGAAGCGATTGCGTTTCTAAACTTCTTAGAGAACGCAAGGTATTAACGTTTACAAACTCTAGATCTATAGATTCTGTATATTTGTATAGATTAGAAATAATAGTATACCCAAATATTGATCAATGATATTTTCCAAAAATTGCTTGGTGAAGAGAAAATCTAGTGTTCGGTCACTAATCATTTATCCCCAATAGCCTCATTTAATCATCGACTCAAACATAGGCATGTTATAAGTTTGACATGTCTTCCATATTTCTGTTCTGGCAGCTCCCAAACGGATGACGATTCATCTATGTATTTGTGGAATAATTTATTTTTCACTCTGGTAACAAGACAAAGCGCAGCGTTAAGTTACGTCACTCAACACATAATGCCTCGAAAATTGGGCGGGAGTGGAGTATCTTAATACTACAATATTTATACACTTAAGATGAGACTCCAATTCAACTAAATTAATCACGTGGCATTCATCTTTCAGTTGATACAATTATTACATCGAACTACCACTACTGACTATTTTGATTTCCACTCGAGAAAATGAAATATTTATATTTTCAATTTCATCGCTCTGATAACGAGGCAAAGTGCGTCGTTGAGTTGCCTCACTGAACAAGCTTTGCGTCCAGAATTCGATAGAAAGCGGTGGACAGAGTGTTTTAACACTAGGTTCCCTATGCCATAGTAGGGTACTATCTGCGAGATACTACGTGAAACAGAAAAAAAATAAGGATCGAATCTAAAACCAACGTGCACTATTAGCTATTTTTACTATAATCACATTTTAATAAAGCTACATTTTAACTTAAATTAACTAATGAAATGCGCAGATTATAAAACCGGCACTGACCTACTGCCTTTTAAAACTTCATTTAAAAGGTCCAATATAGAAGCATATGAAGTCTAAAAATTGTTTGTTTAGATTTTTTATTTAACTTTACTTAGGCTTTTTGTTGAACATAGCGTTCACAGAGAAAATTACTCAATTTCCATTTTAATCATGAAAATGTATTATAAAAGAGTAAGGTCTTTGCTTAAAATTAGTGAAAATAATATTGTACATTTAAAACTTAGAGTTTTAAATAACTTTACTGAGTGACTGACAAAAAACGCATAGAAGATTAGGGATAATCTACCTAATGTAATTATATTAAGTAATTTTCTTTCTTAAGTGTTAAATAATCTTTTTAAAAAAATTAAGTTAGGGAATGTAGGGGAGGGGCCTGTCAATATAATACTTTAATATTATTAGGTATGTTTGTAATAAAACAAGAACAAGAACATTCCTTGAAGCTATTTTCTCTTCCACATTGGAAACCGTTCACAAATAACTTCATAATTGAAACGACAATGATATATTTAATACAATAAGTTGCAAATAAAATAAATAAAACAATACTTTGCTACCACCTAAATTAATACACTGTGGCATCCTTGATTAAACAGATAAACAAATTGAACTCAGGTGAACGTAAGCACGAGGAGCATCTAGATATACTACTTGTATATGAACTACTGTACATTGTGTGCTTAAATGAGCTTATATTGGTTTTGGTTAAAGGAATGCACCTCTAAATTCAGTGCAGGTTATATTTCGTTTGAGGCATTTTGCATTTACTATGTTTTTAACATTTCAATTATTTTATTTACATTACGTTCAATCGACAAGTCTTAGTGACACAGCGTTTGACAAAACGCTACGATTATGAGTTCGATTCCTCGCTTGGTTCACAAAACAAAGCGTGGTTTGAGTTCCGCCACTTGAAAACAATGTCTCGAAAATTGCGCGGAAAGGGGCTCTTTACATTAAGTTCTCTCCGCCTACACTCATATATTATGCGTTATAGAATGTGAAACTTACGATTTGAGAATACTATAATAGTCACGAAACCTAACGCCACACTCTATCTTCTAAATTGCTTGAAGAAAAATACGAAATAATAATATATTATTATAAACAGAAAAATGTGAGGCATTTAATAATAATATGTAAAAAGTCCGACAACACATAAAATACAAATTGAAAACAATACTCGACAGTAAAAACGGTTCCTATTCATTGCAAGATTAAATACAATCCATTAACTTGGATGAAATTCATGACGCCGGCCGCGGAAATACGCCATGAGGGCCATATGCGTATTGAAATCAAGCTTCTGTTATAAAAATATGATATAACTAATGCTTTTTTTCTGACTTTGCCTTATTATGTTCTTTTTTCAGCTTAACGCTGTATCCCGCTTGTAGCAGGGTATGCATAGGAAGCCTAATGTGTAAAAATGTCAGGTGCTAAGTATAATAAAATACTTAATAACCACAATTTATTGTTCCTCTTTTACGTATACACACTTCTAACACTGTTTCTATATAACACTTTACACTTATACACGTTTTAAAACTCATAGTTCCAACAATGACACTGATTTTAAATACTTGAACACTGTCACAATTTTACACCTTACGACAGGCAGAATAACGACGTACTGACTCAATCCATCAAAAACGTCACTTTTTATAGCCGTTCCCTTCCTCTTTTATAAATAATTATGTGGGTATTATTATTTTATATTCTGTAAAATACCCTCACACTGACAATTGTCTTACAGTTCGGCCGTCCTGCACCGAAACACGACCTCGTGTTTCCAAAAAAAAAAAAACAAAGCTAAAAGAATAACTATGGTTCATAACTTTTACATAATTGACTGTAATAATGTCTCTTACAAAAAAGATTTACAGCTTTTACAAACAATATTTAAAGGCAATCTGCCATGTTAAACTAGGGCCAATTTTTACTCACTTGTAACCTGGCTCAACTTGCTAACCTTAACCTGCGGCAATCTGCTCACTTTAACCTGTGGCAATCTGCCCACTTTAACTTGCGATAACTTGCCCATTTTAAGATGCGGCAATCTGCCCATTTTAATCTGTTAAAATCTACCCACCTTAACCTGCGGAAATCTGTTCACCTTAACCTACGGCAATCTGCCTACTTTAACTTGCGGCAATCTGCCCATTTTAAACTGTGGCAATCTGCCCAACTAAACCTGCAAAATCTACTCACCTTAACCTGCGGAAAACTGTCCACCTTTACTTGCGGCCATCAGCCCATTTTAAACTGCGGCAATCAGCCCATTTTAAGCTGCAGTAATCTGCCCATTTTAATCTGTGGCAATCTGCTCACCTAAACCTGCAAAAATCTTCTAATCTCAACCTGCGGAAATCTGTTTACCTTAACTTGCGGCAATATGTCCCTCGTCACAGTGCTCCTCCTCGACTCCCACTGGCTGCGAGCCAGCGAAGATTAGAATCTTCCGTGAAACGTGGCGGCAGAAGCCTGCTAGGCACCTTACGGAGTCAAAGATGATGTTGTCACCGTTGATGGTCTGCTCGAGGTAGCTCGCAGCAGCTACCTGCGCGTCTTCTTGGCCCAAGTTGGTAGGTGATCAGCTTTGCGGCAATCTGTCCCTCCTCACAGTGCTCTTCCTCGACTCCCACTGGCTGCGAGCCAGCGAAGATTAGAATCCTTCGTGAAACGTGGCGGCAGAAGCCTGCTAGGCACCTTACGGAGTCAAAGATGATGTTGTCACCGTTGATGGTCTGCTCGAGGTAGCTCGCAGCAGCTACCTGCGCGTCTACTTGGCCCAAATTGGGAGGTGATCAGCTTTGCGGCAATTTGTTTACCTGAAACTGGGGCAATCTGCCCACATGAAGCTGGGGCAATCTACCCACATGAAACTGGGACAATCTGTCCACATGAAACTGGAACAATCTGTCCACATGAAACTGAGACAATCTGTCCACATAAAACTGGGACAATCTGTCAACATGAAATTGGTACAATCTACCTAACCGAAACTAGGGACCATTTACCCAACCGAGACTGGGGGCAATCTACCTAACCGAAACTGGCAGCAACCTGCCCAACTGAAACTGGAGGCAATCTGCCCAACTAAAACCTGGGCAATCTGCCCTACTGAAACTGAAGGCAATCTGCCCAACTGAAACCAGGGCAATCTGCCCAACTGAAATCAGGGCAATCTGCCCAACTGAAACCAGGGCAATCTGCCCTACTGAATCTGAAGGCATTCTGCCCAACTGAAACCAGGGCAATCTGCCCAACTGAAACCAGGGCAATCTGCCCAACTGAAACCAGGGCAATCTGCCCAACTGAAACCAGGGCAATCTGCCCAATTGAAAATAAGGCAACCTGCCCAACTGACATTGGAGGCAATCTGCCCAACTGACATTGGAGGCAATCTGCCCAACTGAAACTAGGGCAATCTGCCCAACTGAAACTAGGGCAATCTGCCCAACTGAAACTAGGACAATGTGCCCATCTTTTACTGGGGCAATCTGCCCATCTTGAACTGGGGCAATCTGCCCATCTTGAACTGGGGCAATCTGCCCATCTTGAACTGGGGCAATCTGCCCATCTTGAACTGGGGCAATCTGCCCATCTTGAACTGGGGCAATCTGCCCATCTTGAACTGGGGCAATCTGCCCATCTTGAACTAGAGCAATTGCTCTAAAACTAAATCTTAAACTATACATTAAACATCACAATTCACTTAGAAGTAAATAAATCCATATACATGTATACTTTATCTACGTGACATAAGTATACACTGTATACTATACTTTTAACTTCACTTAACTCCATGCTTTATATAGATAAAGCATTATCCCTAGCGGGGCAATCAGAGAGAAAGGAGGGCCAAACGCCACGGCCCCTACATACCTCCCTAGCCTCGTCCACCGTCATCAACCTTCATACATGCTATTTATTTAATAGTATTAAAATTTATCTAGACTGTTTATCAACTTATACAAGACTTCATTAAATTAAATAATTCGAGACTGACATTTGTTATCATTATGACTATCCGATTTGGCTTGAGAATCACTATCGTCAGAAAGACGGTCAAAACTACCCACGCTCTAACTTCATCTATAGCCACTATTGCTCTATAAAAACCCCTCTACACTTTTTGTAATTGGGAGAATATCTTAATGGCATATTTGTTCTTTTGTTAAAAACTTGTAACCTTTTTATTACGAAAAACTAACAAAAAATTCGTTTTGGTACTTACACGGCGGTTCTTTTATACTATTATATATTTAACCCTTTTTTTTTATACTTGATCTATAATTTTATTACGAATTGTTTCTCTATTTTATTTTCTATATCTACGCTTAATGACTTTAACATAAGACTATCAGAGTTGCTACTCACATTTCAAACCTTAGTCGGCGTTCAACCGATTCCTTTATTATGAATATAATTTAACAACACAATTATTGTCTGCAATTGCTAACGATTGAATTAAAGTACGTATTAAACAGCACTAGCAATACTATATAGAATATTTCTATTTAATAATAGTAATGACACTTTGAATTAAGTAGATTCATTTACTATATAAAAAGTACTTGTAACTAGCACCAGCAACACTGTATTCTATTTCCTTTTGTATAACTTTTATTTATAAGACCTCTAAACAGTCTGTTATTCTCAATTCAATTATAACTAATAATTAATGACACCTTGATTTGTAAATAATACTCTGACAAATATATTTACTTTCTATATTTGATAGTAAGCTCGAAAATATACAAATAAACAATTTGTTTAGCCATGAGAGTCCAACAGAACATGACGCTGCTCGCCTTACTATTCTTATATTCAAACCAATACTGGAACATATATCTCCACCTGCTCATTAGATCGTGGAGTAGAGATAACGGTAACAATGGGCTTAACACGTCCTTCGTGTTTTTAAATGTCTGTCTTATAAGTCAACTATCTGGTCAGTCTAACTGAAGTAGTAAATATAAAATATAACATTTTATATTGTAATTGCATAATTAGCATCTGTTCCTCTAACTGGTTGTACTATTTCATAGTTTAAGAAAATATGTCAATGATTCACAACAATTAACTATTTTTATTACTAATCTTTTAGGTTTTGTTAGGTGCCTTGTGATAAACACAATATAAACATAACCGTACGTATTTTTTGCACTTTGTTGAATTTACTTGAAACATAAATGACTACATCAGTGTTCTGTTTATCTTTTAAAACTGGATTAAGACTTAAAACATCCGCGTGGCTCATTTTACTAGCCATACTATTCGATGTGCCAATTACATTATGGAATCTAGCGCTAGCAGCGAGAAACTCGAGGAATAAACACGTTTTTCAAAAGTTGCCCGCAATGAATACAATATGTCACCAAATTAACCTTTAGACCAGTGAATAAAATCTAGGGCGCCATAACGCAGAAACTACCGCACTATTATCAATTAATTTAATTTGCTAGATCACCAACCACAAATAATTTCGATATGTATTCCATTAATGAAATATCTACATTAACAAGTTACTTTAAGTTGGGGTCTGCTTATTTAAATTACTATTATTACTTTAATAATTTTTTAAACACATAACTATCTTTTAACTTTATTTTGACAGCTTATTTCTTTTTGTCTTCAACAAGTTATTTTAGAATAAGTTTACAATTTTTATCGTCAAATTCATTTAATTTTTATAAAACAAAATATTCTTTACACGTCTATAAGTTTATTACATCTACCATTGCTATACACTAACCGTTGTTTGATGCTTTGACTTTATAAGACTTTTTTTTTGTTCAATTCTACTAAATGATAATACTGCGGGTATTATAATTTTATTTAGCTATTATTTTAAAATTATCGTAAGTCTTAAACATTATAAATATTTGTTCTGTAACAGCATAACCTAAGTAAATATTCATTAGACACTAAGCACTTCCGTTATTGCCAAAATGCCATCAATAATAATTTAAATATCATAACTGTCTACGGCTGTAACTGTCGAGTTACCAAAACCTATCGAAGGCTCCGTTTCATCCTTATTTCACTTAATATACTATTGACCTTTTATTTCACTTAAAGTTCCTAGTTTAATGAAAGAATTTAAAACAATGCCGTTTACTGAGAATACGTCACTTAATTATATTACTTTTTTTTTTTGATTACATTTTCACTTAGTTCATTTACGCGATTCACTTTTCTACAGACTTTAACTAAGTAAACTATAACATGACATTTAGCACACTGTTAGATTTGTTATAAAGGAGACTTTAATTATAGCGACTACTTTGACTTTTGAATCTTAATATCTTATTAAAATTTTGTTACCATATTGTGCCGCTTCTGCACTTCTACTTGATGATTAATATTACTGTTACTATTAATAAAATCCTCGTACCTTCATAACGATGCTTACTTCAAGGAAGACGATTTTCATTGTCTTCTTTAGAAGATGGCTATCTGCACGGCTGTCACGCTAGCGGCAAACATACTGTTCTCGCTTCGGCTTATAAACATGGTCGCTGTTGCTTTGTTGAACACTACTACCACGCACACTGGCACGCCTGCTACCACGCACCTACGCCTGCTGAGACGTCCCTGTACCTCACGTTCACGTCTTCTGCGATTTCGACTGTACCTTCTGCTACTTGGACGGCGACCATAACTATGCTTTTGACTACAACTTCGGTTATTACGGTTGCCGTGATCGCTTCCGCTGATTATCTCCGCGTCTATTCTGTCTACGATCACCGTCGCAGACGTACCGTGTTCGTCGTCGTGCGCCGGTTGGTCTGCTTTGGGCGTAGTAACAACACCAGTTATCTTTAGGTGTTGGATCCCACTTCTGACATTTGTAAAAATGTCAGGTGCTAAGTATAATAAAATACTTAATAACCACAATTTATTGTTCCTCTTTTACGTATACACACTTCTAACACTGTTTCTATATAACACTTTACACTTATACACGTTTTAAAACTCATAGTTCCAACAATGACACTGATTTTAAATACTTGAACACTGTCACAATTTTAAACCTTACGACAGGCAGAATAACGACGTACTGACTCAATCCATCAAAAACGTCACTTTTTATAGCCGTTCCCTTCCTCTTTTATAAATAATTATGTGGGTATTATTATTTTATATTCTGTAAAATACCCTCACACTGACAATTGTCTTACAAGTGTTAGGTAGCCCGCTCTTCACTTTCTGTCGAATTCTGGAAGTGTTGCGTGTTGAGTGGCGAAACTCAACGCTACCCTTGGCCTCGTTACCAGAGCGAGGAAATTGGAAATATTAAGTATTTCATTTTATTGAGTAGGAATCGAATCCACAGTGTCACAAGCTTGTACTCCTACGCCACGGCGGTCTTTAGTTTTTACTATTACATACTTCATTTAATTACATTTATATAGCACATCCTATATCTTATAAAACAAAGTCGCTTTTCGTGTCTGTCTGAACTTTCTAACTCTTCTTCTTCTAAACCACCCAACGGATTTTGATGCGGTCTTCACCATTAAGTCGGGTGTTTTTCGTAGAAGGTTTATATATAGTTTATTATTTGTACATTCTTATGTAAATTAACATAAATACGATAAATGTGTATAAACTCTTACCCGTTCAGACACTTTCGCGCGTGCGCTGCTTTAATGGTAAGTACTACATGAAAATAATATACTGGAGTATTGTTCCTCTTAATAAGATCTACAAAAAAGTCCGCGAGAGAATATTCGTATCTTTTAAGAATAACGTGTAGTGATCATATTTCTGTCTAAAAATTGTAATTTCAATATATTTTTTATTGTGAGGGATATTTTTCCATAATAGTATTAATCCTTATCCTTTAAAATACTTTATTAATTTTCTACGTTAAACGAAGATAAAATTTGCTTTTCACACTATTTCGAAATTGCGAATAGTTTTAGAGAAAAACGCATTTAATTGTTGACACATCCCGCCGTTGACACATCAGTTGTATGTTACTCAAGTTTCACTTATCTCTTACTCTCAGCATATAAATAAGTATATTAGTTACGTTGGTCATTTAATGTAGATCAAAACTGTCTTTTACTGTTTTTCATTTTAATAAGTACTTTAGAAGTTGTTACAATATCAAAAAATCCTTGCTGCGAAACGGCTCGCCACTCGCCATGCGTCCGCCGCGCCCGCCTGCCTTACACGCATCGGTGGTTCAGTGGTAGAATGCTCGCCTACCACGCGGGCGGCCCGGATTTGATTCCCGGCCGATCATTCTATTTAATTTTCCTCACAGGCAGTCACGTAGTGCTTGCTTTTCATCAGGGACAGAATACCCTCTTCAGCATTAACCACAAGCTCGAAAAAAACCCGCCTGTTTCTATAGCAAAGAAGATTTAGATGCGTTTGCACGTATTGGATAATTGGAGTTGAATGTATTATTTCAGCGCGATATATTTTTTGTAGTAGTTATTAGTAGGTAGGTTTTTGTTTATAATTTCTTCCGTTTAAAAATAGTCATTTAACTATTTAAAAATAGTCATTTAAATATATTTTAATAAGTACTTGAAAATATTAGTAGCACAGATTACGAAAAAAATCCTTGCAGTGTAAAACAATTGGAAAATCCTTATTGAAACTACGAAAATGCGGGTTGCAATAGGGTTTAATTAATTTTCACATTATCTTGTGCTTTGCAAACATACATTATATGAATAATCCAGTAGTAAAAGCGGGCGAAGCCGCAAGAGGGTCGCTAGTAAATTTATAAAATATAAATTAAATCAATAAATTCTAAATTGAATCTAAATAACTAAATCTAAATTCAATTAACTATCTAAATAAATATAAAGTGATAGAACTATTAACCGTAATTGTAAATGTTGATAGCCTATTAATTTTTAGTGCCTCTATTAAACCGAACTTTCTAATATTACTTGGAATTTCTATACTACAATTAGTTAATATAGACGTTAAATTTGAGGCCACCTTGGAGTGGTTGTTATATTATGGCAGAAAGTGTTCGTGGTGGTCCTGAGGTAGATCCCCGAATATTTTATATTAAAATTCTTTTCATTGCTATGGGTTCGTAAGCGAAGGTGTAGAGTTGTCAAACAAATAATAGAGACATCCCCGCAAATTAACAAAAATAAGTGGATAAAAAAACAAAAATTGCATGTATATGTATATATAAAAATTGCATATATATATGCGAGATTGCGAGATATGCGAGATGCTCCGAAAATTGGGAGGAAAGTACGTTTACTTTCCTCCCAATTTTGGAGACGGATTGGCGAAACTCAACACAGCGCTTGGTCTTGTTAGCAACTCTCTAGCAGAGACAGAATCTGACCCAGAACCGTCGCTTAAACATACTAAAAAGAAACAATAAAAGATAATACATTAATAAAGCAAAAATAAAAAATAAAATCTCATATAGGTAATATTTAACCTTTTTATCGAGTTAATACCGTTACACACTGGACCACTGAAGCAATTAAAACTTAGACAATTCATCTTGATTCGGCGTTAGTTTTTGGTAATCGTATGGTTTACAATATAAGTTTTAATTACCGGACCAATAACGTAACCCTAAAACTTTTCATCCCCTAATATGTTGCTTCGAAAATTCGAAATTTGTATATATTATAATATATAAAATTTTCGTATCGTTCACAGTGTTATTCAGGTGACATAAATAAGAGCCTAATATAATTAATGGATTGTTTTGTTATAAAATATTTGTATTGATATTCAAGCGTGTTGTGTGATAATTTGGGACATAATAAGTTTGCTATTACGTTTTAATATTGTTTATATGGGCATCGTTTTTATATGGACAATATAAAATATCAAGTCTCAAACCATGAAGAGGTACTCGTAGCTTGTGTGCTTATAAATCCATGGATTTTCGCCCTCATAGCTGAGCTCCGTTTGAGTGGCGGAATTCAACGCCGCCCTTTATCTTATTGCTGTTGCAAGAAAATAAAAACAATTCATTCTCATGAAAGAGGATCGAGATAACAGTCAGACGCTGTACGACAGCCGCATAACTCTACAGAAAAAATATAAAATATGGATATTTCCGGTAATTAATATAAGCCGGTATCCTATATAATACCTAGATAATGCTTAGAATCCAGATTGCCGGTAGCATGGATACGCTGAACAAGATATTAAGGCTTTTTTTCCTTTATTATATAAATTTGGGATCCGTCGTTTCGTCTATCGTATCTCTTCTTTAGATTTTCACTTCAGATATTTCAAACCTTTGATTTATGTATGCCAAAGAAAAATGCTCAACACACTGAATAACTTTTGTTACATATTTCATCTTCATTTCTCATAGTATTTTTTTATTTAGGGAAAGGAATACAGGGAACTTAGTCTTAAGATATTCCGTTCCCATTAAGACACTTCCGATCACGATATTCTGCGGAATTCTGGAGGCACTGCGTGTTGTGTGCTGGAATTCAACGCCGTACTTTTCCTCGGTACCAGAGCGAGTTAATAAAAATATTAATTTATTAGTTTTCCCGAGTGGGAATCGAACCCCCAAACCCGTCTCGTTTACATGCGCACACTTACGTTTCTACGCCACGACTGGTCTCAGAAGTGTATTATTTTACATAATTATTGAAACATTTATCTACGTTTTTATGCCTTCCTTTTATACAATAGGAAATTCGACAATTTAAAGAAAAATATGTATGATTATAAACGTTTTTACGCTAGAATCAAATAGTTTTCTATTTTCATAAACGATCGTTGTATTATCCATCAACTGTTTGACCTTCGTCAAAGGCTTTCTCTAAAACCTTTTTATTTCTCGCTGTTTTGATTGATATTGGATTAGAAATTCTTTTAAGGTATCGATCGCTTCTAACGTTTTAATTCACATTTTTTGATTATATTTTTTTTTCGCATCATGCCGACCCGCGCTTTTGATAGCAAATACCTTATTAGAACGATACCTTCTGATGACATTTAAAACACATGTGTTGTAATGGATTTTAATATAGTTATCACTGATACATATATATAAGGAATTGATACATATAAGGAATTGAGATGTAGGTGTGATAATACAAACAAAAAGTTAGCAAACAAAACCACGTGCAGATACTAGTTAAAAATAAATGGAGTAGAACCCACAACCAACACATATCAGTTAAAAGAGAGCGTACAGTTAAATGGGCTGATAATGAAAATATTTCCGCTTCATTACAATATTAATCACAGTTCATTTGCCCGCGTTCAGTTTATAGTTGCTGACGGGTCATTTAGTCGGTGCGTTTTGTATTGAGTGTAAATTGGACAGATATTTAAATAAATACTACTTGTGTACAAATCAGTTTTAATTTATTGAGGGTTTTTGGCGTATATTGTTGTGGTGTGATGTCCACCACTGGTGTAGGTGATTATAAAATACTAGGTTTTACCTGCAGATTCGCTTGTTTGCTCATCCAAGAAATTAACATTCGAGAAACCTTAAATTGACGATCTGACATAAAAAAATTGTAATTAAAGGTAGCCAGTAGGTTTCGAATTAGTATGTTTATTATAACAAATTTTTTTTGAGCTTCCCTCTGTAGAGGCAGAGGGAACTTAAGAAATAGTGTTGTGTTAACACTAGTTCTTAAGTGTGTATTCAGTTATCCCTGCGCCACGACTGGTCTTCTTCTTGAAAGATACATATAAAACGTTAGTTAGTGCTCTATTCTAAGCCACAAAGAAATAAACTAAAAATTAACTAAACTTAGAACGACTAACAACGCTGTGAAATATTTCCAACTTTGAATAGGTTTGTAGAACTAGAAATTGATTGAATTTAAAACTTTCGCTACTTGTGGATCTAGGCTGGTATTCGCGTTAGTTACCTAACTCCCACTTAAATACATTGTCTACAACGTGCTCCAGATTCTGAGTTTAAGTCCATTTTAATTGATTCTGCTTGACCTCGCCAGTGTATTTAAGTGGGGAAATTAGTTTTTACGTTGTTTTTTTCTAACTTTTAATAATAGCTTTGACATTATTGTAGGAAGATTGGGAATAAATCACCTTTCGGCTTGTGGCATATTTAAGTTTCGTACGTGTATATTGTGTTTCTCTAACCAGGCATATACTCGTATGTACGCAGTGAAAGGCTTGACACTTTGGCTCTGCGTAGATACGTCTCCTCGCTGTGCGTTCTCTATCGCATTTATCATGGTGAGTGTTCTGAAGAACTGTTTGACCTGTTACCTGCCGCCGAATTTTCGAACCGCACAGTACATCACAAACTTAAATATCATCCACACCATCTGGATACGTGGCACTCCACTACTGTGCGGTTTCGTAGAAATTTCCTTCCACGCGCCACCGAACTGTGGAACGGTCTACCCGCGGCAGTGTTTCCAGGTTGGTACGATATGGGTACCTTTAAAAAGCGCGTCTATCTGCACCTCAAAGGCCGGCAACGCACCTGTAGCTCCTCTGGTGCTGCACGGGGTCGTGGGCGGCGGTGATCACCATCAGGTGACCCTAACGCTCGTTTGCCTTGTCCTTTTACCATAAAAAAAAATGTAGTTTTTTTCCACGATTAATATCATCTAAAAATATTATATCAAAGTTTTAAGGTTAACTAAATTCAGATTGTTTGGACTTTTTGAGCATTCAATGATTTGTTTTTTTTTTGTTTGATTTTTCATCTTGAATTTTATTGATTGATTCATAGTTTAGGTTTTTTCATCACTTCTTTACAAACTAAATAAAAGTAAATAAATCTACTTCAAGCTAAATCCTGCATATAGCAGAGTAGGTAGAGATGACCTAATATTAAGACACACCATTCCCCACTTTCCCCTGAATTGTTCATTTGATTTATCTTCAAAATAAATTTAAATTGGAAAACAAAGAAACAAACCACTAGTTTCTCTCTGCCAACCCAACAACTAACAGTAACAACGTAAATACGAAAAAAACAATACAAAAAGTCAAATTTTCAACTATAAACTAAAACGCTTACTTACTACAGTCATTAAATCTATCTCGTAGAAAACCTCCAGTGGCACGGCTGTACGACGAACACAACCGACATGCTCAATTTCTGTCGATCACATGTTTCATTCAATTTTCTATACCGCTCAAGTGGCATGTCACAAAGCTCGACGCCGCCGAACGTGAGATTTCAAGTTTTTCCCATTTAGGTATGAACGTTAGAATATATACAGTTATGGGTATATTTATATGGAATTTAAACTATTGACATGTGGGCAACAGAGTGTTTTAACCGAGGGGCATGCAGAGAGAACGTAATGTTAAGATACCGCGTTCTCAATGATACTATTTATACGATGAAAAAAAATATTAATTATTTCATTCCCCCGAAAGAAAATCGAATCTACAACCACTACGCACGTTTGTGTCGCTTTACCGACGACCCTCTTTTTTATTTATTTAAAAATTCTAATTAAATCTTATCCCAGCGGTCATACTCAAAGGCGAACTGCAAGCCTACAGCAAGTAGCTCGACAAAGTTTAAAACTCAATCAATTTCCATTTCAGCTCCACTTAAAGTTGAAGTGTTTCAGTGTGTTGATCGCGCAGTGAGCTCTCTTTGCCTTTTTGCGCGTTAGTTTTTAATTTGAAATATGGAACTGTGCTAGTGACTGCTTTAGATTAGTTTGTTATTTGTATAATTAGTGCGTGGAGATCGATTCTGGATGAACTGGAGAGTAATAAATTTGGATATATTATGCATATTTTGTAAGTATTTCAAGTATACAGGCCATCGTGGCCTTCTTCACTTTAGTAATGTGGTCGTAATCAACAAGCAAAGCCTCGAGAATTCGGCGGAAACTGAGAAACGAGAGTGTCTTAATGGAAAGGACTTGATTTTGGGTTCTCAGTTCTCTGCCTTCTCTGCTATCTGCGGGATATAGCATGAAGCTTTTTAGCTTCAAATTGAACATAGAAGATGTATTTTACTTGCAAAATTTTGTTTGCCCTAAAAATACTAAAATACATGAAAGACGATCACTGACGCTACACCCTAAGGAATTTAGCATGAAATATTGAAAGTTTATCGAAAATAACGTAGAAAATGTATGTAGAAACTCAAAAATTGAAGCTAAGTTTACATCAAGTATATACTTGTATATAACTAGCTTGTATCTATAGTTTCTACCTCATGGTCAAATGAAAATAAAACCTAAAGGTAACTCTGACCGCAGGTACAGTTCGTCACTTAAAATCGATTGTTGCAGTATACGAGTATTGCCCAACAAATCGACTATCTTATACAAAAATATTTTTTAACATCGAATCAGTTATTCCTGAGATTAGGGCAGTCAACCAAATAAATTGAAGCCTTATAAAAATATTTAGTAGATGTAGAGTAGTATAGAAAAAAATATTTCCCCGAGTAGGAATCGAACTCACAATCAATTTATTTTTCCACCTGAACCACAACGATATCTAAACTAACTAAGATTTGTCGAAACGAATTTCCGTCTGCCAATATTTTAGTAGGAAACACAAAGCGCTCGGTTGACATCACGCCAGTGGACAGTTTACGTTCGACTTCTTTAACGAAGCGTGTTTGCGCAGTACGGATGTATAGACAACGTTGTATTGGAAATGGGAGCTTACGTATAGAATAGTATAATAGATTGCTGGTTTTTTTTTACTATATATTTTTTAACTTCACGCTTTATCCCGCACAGGTCAGGGTAAGTCTTGGAAATTACTTTTAACCTATCCCCTGTGTGCCTTGTTACCAGGAAGAGTAAATAACTTAACGATTGTCCTTAGTGGAAATTGCACCCATTGCCATATTGTGAAGCCGTCGCGCGTTGTGGTGTACGAGCATAATTACTGTAACGCGATGGTTATGGGTTCGATTCCCATTGGGAGTAATTAATTAATATTTTCATTTCTTCCACTGTGGTACTAAGGAACTTCCGCTGTACTTATTGTATAAGGTACTTACCAAATTAACAACTACGACATTTTTGGTCACTAAGGTAGAAATGATGTACAAACTGAATTAGAAAGTACGATTCTATAGACGACAAGTCACGTACTACTTTTACTACATTTAGAACGTTAACCTTTATATTAGTTTTGAAATTTTCAATATCTATAACAGTATAGTAGGTAGTAGCAAGCAGACGATTTTATGACTTGGAGTTTTCCGATGCTCAGGCTATTTGCATTCATAGAATATGTATTGATATAACAAGAATTATGCATCTTGTTTCAATATAATATTTAATTTTTCTCTATTATATTTTATAGAATACAATAGTTGTATTATGTTATGAATATCAATCTTTGCCTAATGAGGCCATCATAGCGAAGTAAGACGCTAATTGTAGACGTGACGGTTACAGGTTCAATTTCCACACAGGGAAATAATTATTGATACATTTCCCTATTCGGGTAAACAAAACGCAGCGTTGAGTTCCGTTACTCAATACACAATGTCTAGAAAATCTTTCTTGTACCAAAATATGCGAAAAAAACCATTTTGTACTTTATGTTAAACATAGACCAGAAATATTGCATTGGTATTAAATTTCTTTAATTAGACTAGTATTTTTTTTTGTGGAAAAAGAATACACCATGTTATAAGGTAATAAGGTAAAGTTGAAGCTAAAGTTAAAGAATAATAGTTCATTTTACCAAATTATAGCCCTTAATAACAGTAAACAGTTTTTTTTTTTTGCTGCACGCTGTATGCTGTACGCTGTTACCGCACATAGCAGGGTAAAGCGAGGAAGAGAGAAAACCTGTGAATCTAGTGTTAAGGCACTCTGTTCCAATTAAGAAACTACCCTTCCCCGCTTTCTGCCGAATTCTGGAGGCATTGTGTCTTGAACGACGAAACTTAATGCCGCGCTTTTGCGTCTTTAGCAGACGAGAAATTAAAAATATTAAATATTTCATTTCCTCTAATGCGAACCCACTACACAGCGCTAACAATGACATGCTTGTGTCTCTGTGCAACGGCTGACCTTAGTATAGTATTTTATTACAAAAGAAATAAGAAAAAAAAACCAACAGTTAAATAAAATAAACTTAAAATGTATTTGAGATATATCCCTCCTGTGTGTCCACTCTAAGAAATTATTTTTGTCGATACCATTTTATCAGAAGTGGGGCAAAGATAAAGAATTTTTATTTTTCCTGTTGATGTACTTTCTTGTATGATGCAAACATGGCGCAGTGGTGAAGTACTTAAGGGTAAACAATAGTTGAAGTTTTTTTTTATTGAAAGAAATATCTGTCTGCGGGTATCTGAACGGACTCCTTTTCCTTACCCCTACATTAAGATAAGATCTCCGGTCTAGTAACAAGAGAAAGTGGCGTCGAGTAAAACGGGGAATAGAGTTTCTTAACACTAGGTTCCCCTTGCCTACTCTGTTATGTTCGGGATACAGAGGGAAGCTAAAAAAAGAATTATCCAAAAAGTTAGCCATTAGACCATCTCAGCCTTCAGACACTGCAAGATACGGTTCCTTATCACCATATTTATCACATTATCAGCCATTTGGGACCAACAGTGAAATGCGTTTCAAGTATTTAGCCCCTGTTTTCTTTTTCCAGTGAAAATGGCAAAGTTTCATATTTTACGTGACAGAATATTGCGTCACGTTGTTGTGATTATCGCGATCGCCATTATTGCGGACGATGATATACGAGCATTTAACGTTTATATCTTCATAACTTGTTTATATAGGAGGCAGAGAGAATCTAAGGGACATTACGTGTTGACTGGCGGAACTAAAAGCCGCACTTTGTCTTTACCAGGTCGATTTGAAAGTGGAACTAACATCCATTCTGACAATCTTGTTCATTTTACTTTTTACTTATATTATTTATCTATCCTAATTCCATAATACTAGTAGTACAAGTAGATTTTAGAGTAAGTAGAATTTATTTCCTCTAAACGAGCACAGTTTCGAGCTTTTTCGTCTAATAAATCACATAAGTTGCTTAAAATTACAAAACGAAGAGACTATAAATTATATGAAATAGAGAAAATTCTTAAAAATATAAACGAAATATGTATAGATATATATCTTTCAGTGCTTATAAGTGAACCAAAAAGGAATAACTTTAAAAATCTCTGAGCTACTACACGCACGGTAGCGCCACATAAAGCAGCCGAAACCGCTCAACGAGCTCAGAATATGAAACTGTAAAGCCTATATGAACATTTTCCCTTTTGGGTTTAGCCTTTTGCTCGTCCTGGAAGGTAGAATAAAAATGATAAAAATGTACTGTGATGTAGTACAAGGAGATTTTTATTCGCTACTAGTGAGTTATGCGTTGCTTTACCTTTTGTATGTTTGTATTGCAAATAAGACAACTTAATACTTTAAAAAAAACTAAATGTGTATGAACAAAATAAACGTAGGAGCACAAAGTGTGACTGTAAGCGTGACAGGTTGAGGGTTCGATTCCACTCGAGGAAGTGACATATTTGATGTCCTAATTTCTTCGCTATGATGTCGAGACAAAGCGTGGTGTTGAATGCCGCCACACAATGCACAATGCCTCTAGAATTCCTCAATAGAGTGCCTTAACACTAGGTTCCCTTTGCTTACCCCGCTGTGCGCGGGATACAGCGTAAAGATAAAAGAAATTGTATACACCGACACAAACTGACGCTTCTTAAAAATCATCTAAGCGCTATGCCATAAGCTTCTAAAATATATTATACATTTACCTACCTTACTTTTCATTTTATTTATACTACATTTGTTTACAGTTATTAATATAAAGAATACAGTTACTTATCATAACTAAAAACAATAATATACATTCAATGGAAAATGTTAAAAAATCATGAGATTATACATATATTTATATGAAATTTTGAGAATAAAGAGCTCGTTCGTGCAAATCGAACCGTCATACTCATTTCAAAAACTCCTTCAAACATACATGATTCCGAGCTCACAGACTGTACGTAGACTAAAATATACAATGAATAATTCACGTCATAACATTGGGCGACGAATAAGATATTATATCGTCGGGAGTGAAAGAAAATAAGTGGAAAAGATAACGTTTTGTAATTATTGATGTGTTTTAGGTTCCTTTGTATTCCGCGCATAGCAGGTTAGGTAAAAGGCAATTAGCAAAGTGCCGAATTCTGGATGGAACACTTGAATGGAATGTTGAATGGCGAAACTTAACGCTACGCTTTGCCTCTACACTAGAGCGAAGAAATAAGAATATTAAATACTTCATTTCCTCGAGTAGGAATCGAACTCACAACCTGTCACGTTCACAATCAGACGCTTGTGCCCGCGCGTTACGACTGGTCATCTTTGTACTTGGGTAACTTAAAACAGTCTTAAAATTGAAACGTACCATCCGTACTTCAATACGTAGGTAGTAGGTATATACGAACGGGTATTCGAGTCACGATTTTGTTGAATTTCCCTAAAGATAATAAACGTTTCGGGGCAAATTAAACAACTGTTTCACAGCATCCCGGGCTGTTTCGCAAATGTACCTCCTGTACGCCTTATTTTCTCACAAGTTCGCTTCCACTGGATGAGTTGAATACGTAAATTATGAAAACAAAATGTGTGATTACTTTGATTTTTTTGTTTGATTTAAATTAATTGTAATTTTATTCCATAAAATAATGAACAATTTATACTATCATGGTAAGCGAGAAGAGATAGATTGTAAGTACAATCATCAGGGAAAATCATCTATTTTCTCTATTCTCGTTACGCACGTAGATCAAAATGTTGTCCAAACCACGAAAACTATACAGATGTAAATAATATTTATCAAACATAAGAAAGATCGAAAATATAAAAAATATTTAAACCTGAGAACTCTACAAAACGACTACAATTTCAAAATAATAAGCATTCATAATTCTTAAATATAACAATACAAATGCAAAAACGTTGAATATCATTACGGTGCTAGACGGTCAACAATATATACTTACATTCATATTTTGAGATTAATAACCTCAGCTGTGGAATATTTGTTTCTATTTTGTAGCTTAATATTAATAATGGAGGCCAGTTATGGCAAAAAGGACACATGTTTACATGACAGGTTGGGGGTTCGATTCCCAATTGGTTGATTAGGTTTAATTTTAATATTTTAATTTGTATTAATAGTATTTATAATTTTTCTTATTGTTTTGAATCATCCTTTGCAGGAAAGTATTTCCATTAAAATAATATAATAAAAATAAATTACATTATTTTTATTTATTTTTAATATCAATAAAGTACGTACGATGATTTTCCGATGCTCACACTATTTGCATTCAAATATGTATTGATATAGCAATATTTATTCATTTTGTTACAATATGAAATGTTTGTTTTACTCTTGTCGTTATATTCTATCATTCAAATATACAAAGATAAGTCAAGTAATAAGTAATTTTCTTTTGCATTCTTTGCTGGATTAAAAGATGTTTCATGCACATTTTGCCAGCCAACCGTCCATCGTGGCCAGTCGTCTTAGCGGTTTCAAAAACATCTATATTAACAGAAAATATTCCGAGGGATGCCTCCACAGAAGACAATTATTTTCAACACTTTTCAACGTTTTGTCGTATTTACGCACCGGCATCCACTTTGCTATCGTATCGTATTTGCTATTTTATTTAAATTCATTTTATAATTATATTTATGTAAACTTTAAAAATGACAAATATACCTATGTAACTTATGTAAAATAAACCAAAACATCCTTACATTTCACAACGGTTTACTCAGCAAACACCATGTCCCTATAAAAAGCGGCAAAAACATCGTTAAACAAATCACCGCGCATAAAGCTGAGCGTCACCAGTTTAAATCCGTGGAAACATATTTTATTTGTATCAAACTATCTATCTGGTACGTTTCCTGTCAATATAGACTTTTGGCTGTATTTGTCGGGGTGCGGATATTTGATTTCTAGTTTGGGCTCATCTCATTTCGTAGGGTAATATACGGTACGGTAGTCGTCTCTTACGTGTTAAGTAGTTATTTATAAAATGTATTAGTCAAATAAAATTTCGAAATTTCGAGATTGTAATGAAATGTTTATTTAAGTTTATATTTTAATTTTTTCGCTCTGATGATAACGCAATGCGCAGTATTGAATTCCACTCATTAACACGCAAAGCCTCCATAACACGGCACGAAATAGAAAACTTAGTGTCTTATCACTAGGTTCTGTCTGCCTTGATATTATAGAGCGTGAAGCTGATAAAAAAGTAATAAACTAACCAGCAAGTACAATATCATTTCGCATTTAGCAAACCCTAAAAGCCACTTACAAAAATACCCCAGGCTATATAAATTCAAAATACGTTCCTAATACCAAATCTGGACGATAAAACGCGAAATATTTCATCGAACTAAACCACCTTACAATGTAAAGAACACGGGCCATATTATAGTGATCTATCATTTTTATGATCACCCCATAAGGCCTTAAGTCTGTAAGCCGAGTGTATGTAACAGCCTATATAAAACCATTCTACCAAGGAATTCACTAAACTTCTTGTAATATAAATATTTGGTTTATACAGGCTTTTTTATCAAAAAAAGCTCAAAATAATATTAGGGAAATATGTAATTCGTTTCAGTTTCACGCTTTTACACGTAGCAGGGTGAGGAGTAAGCCGAGAGAGCGGAGTGTTCTTAATTTTCCATTCGTGTTTGAAATATAACGTATAGAATGATGGAACTTAATACTCAGCCATGCTTAACATTTGTATGGAAATAAAAATATATAATCATTCCGCGAGTCGAGTTGTAGGAATCAAACCTACAACTTTTCATGTAACATTCAACTAGCTATTAGCTACATTTAGAGCCACTAGATCACAAAAATGTATTATTGTTTAAATACTGTTAAAAAGAGAACTAAAGATATCTGTCACTACAAGGGCGGTGTTGACAATTGAGACACTAAGTTCTATCTTCTCTGCAATATGCGTAATTAGAAGCTATAAAAAAGATAAAAAATAAAAGCTACATTTGAAAATAATATGAAACACTTATTCTATGGCACATGCAAAATTGATTCGTGTAATCATTTACAGCGTGGCCCATTCCCGAAGCAAAACAAACATTTTATAAACGTTGTCTCTCATAAATATCATATTTCTGTAACATTGGGTGAAAGAACGAAATTTTTTTGTATATAAATTCTTTTTGTGGCTGACAGACAGGTTTGTAAACTTTTATATCGTTACCTTTGCTTATATGTGTTTAGGGTATGTAAATTCTTTTTGTATAACCCTTATGTAGAGGGAATGTGTCTATATAGAAATATAATTATTTTGTTTCGATAGCACATTCAAATTCAAATAATCTTAACATATTATATTGTATATTTTATCATAGCTAGTTGAAATCTATAGGTCTTATATTATATATTCTATTTTTGGATATACGCGCTAATCTTAGGAACTACCGATTCGAATTAAAAAATATTTTTTTGTTAAATAAACATTTATTCGAGGTAAACTTTTAGATATAATCACTGTACCTGCAGTTAGAGTTATCTCAGACACTTACGTATATCCTTTGGTCATACGGGCGTTGGCCCAGGTAAAAGCTAGTTGGTATATATATAACACAACTTGTTAAAATTCCAACAGCTTATTTTTAGCTTGCTAGCTTTTAGGTGGCAACACTCCGTTCCCACTAAGACACTTCTGTACCTTGTTTACAGTCGTATGTATTGCCAGGCCAGTCGTGGCGCAGGGGCACAAAGTGTGACTGTAAACCCGACTGGGTATGGGTTCGATCCCCACTCGAGGAATGAAATATTTATTCAAATTTATACTTCATTTCTAGGTTCCCTCTGCCTACCCTGCTGTGTGCGGGATACAGCGTGAAGCCGATTTTTTTAAGAGTACAAATATTTAAAATATTGTGTAAATATATTTTTCACGTATTTCATTACTGAAAGTAACATAATTAAGTAACTGTTCTTTACAAAACTTTTCAAAAAGGCACATCTCTGCGGCTAGCGGTGCGGTGCATAGCGGTTTACTTTGGACGTTGATGACTCTGTCAGTTAACCTTAGACACGATGAAGCTACCGTAATTCAAACTGCATATATTAATTGCCCAGAAAATAGACTTAGATCGGGACAGAAGTATTTTGACTAATATTATAAATCGTAAATTTGTATTTTAATTTTTTTTTAATTTATATTCTAAATATTTGCAAATTTGTATATTAATTTCATATTTCTAAATAGCTTTTAGTTTTTATTTAATTCTATGGACAATAATATAATATATGGCAAATTCTGTATAGTTAAGTATCACACAAATATCTGGACGATAGGCTAAAATTGGAATAAATAGGTAGGTATATTTTACGAATAAAATAAGTTTCTAAGTACTTAAATACATTATATATGCAAAAACACTCGCCAAGAAGCTACATTTAATATTACCCACACCCAGCCATGATCTCTCACCATTCACAATCTATATTAATTGTCCATACAAAATGCATACTGGAGTAATATACGGCTGTTAGCTTCCTTGTATGATGAATATTTAATAGCAACGATATGCTTAGCGAGTTGATGCTTTTATCTAAGGATACGGTATTTAATAAGAATAAAAAGTGTACAAATACATTTATACATTATGTTATATAATGTATAGAGACCGTGATGGCGGACGGCGTTAAGCACGGTCTTCCGCCCGAGTTGTGAAACGCACACAAAGAGGACAGAGCTCGCCTAATAGCTTTTTGGCTGAACTTAACCTCAGGTATTGAGATCTGGCACCGCGGGATGGTCGGTGGCTTTGTTCCTCAGTCTTCTAAAGTCGAGTAAGAGAACGTCCAGGGGATCGGCTTTCTCTTTTATCAAATGCAGAAGCGAAGGCTGGCTAAAGTTACCAAGTGTCGTCTTTGAGAACGCCCAAAACCGATAAGTTCTGGACGGGTAGCCCTCAAGCGATATGCTCGGCAATTTTCCACTTAAAGTACTAAGAGTATACTTCCGGATAAGCGAGCCTCTTGGTATCTTAAGTGAAAGCCTCCAAGATTCCAAAAGGAATCCTTTAAAAATAATTTAATTTTCACATTGTTTCTGTAACTAATAAATAATATAGAAATTTCAAAAATCCAAGGAACAAATCATTCTATTCCAACCAAATTCAATCAGTACAATACATGAGTATAGAGGTAGAGGTAGCTTAATATATTATTCTTATTATACTATTGTAGTCTTTCAAGTTGTATAGCCATACAGCAATTTGTATTCATTTGATATTCACAAAAGGTCCTCACGTTATATACTAAGTTATTTCACTTATTCCCACCCCATTAACCATTCCAAAGTAAAATGACTATTTAATCAAAGTGCTTCTTTTAATTCTTCAATTTCTTCGTTTTTATTATTCTATATAAACCTCGAGGCGGTCATGGCGCAGCGGTACAGTGACTGTAACTAGGACGATCGTAGGTACGATTCCCTTTGAGAAAGGATTCACAATATATAGTGCTGGTCACGGTTCATTTGTATAAGATGAGTTTATAATAAGCTAATATTAAGACACTCCGTTCCCATTAAGACATTTCCGTTCCCCAATTACTGGCGAATTTTCGAGGCATTGTGTATTGGGCGGCGGAACTCAACGCCGAATAAAGTGAAAGTATTAAATATTTCATTCCCCAGTTGCAACTGTCGCGTCCCTTATACCCTACGCCACGAAGTCCACGTTCATACTAAAAAATATGCTGATATAAATTTACTTCCTACACAATGCACTCATAAGAAAATTATTACTCTAGCCTACAGTATACATCCTACTTACATAGTTACGACGTAAAAACTTGAGATAATGAGTGTTCTTAACAATTTTATTTGAATTTTCAAGTAGTTTTCCTCTTTGCATTTTAAATGCCTAATTATGAGATTAAGATATAGAAAACTATTACCTTATTTACATATTAAGCATCTTGAAATCTCTTACGGTAATTATTAATTTCTTCTTCTTTTGTTTTTATTATTTTTATGTTATGTTGTAACATTTTTTATTATGTAAAGTTTCTGATTTCTATATTACTTAAGTCATCGCTAGAGAAGTGGTTTTCGCTGCTTAATTATAAGTTGTTGCCTTATTAACCCCGACATGTCTGTTTGTCTGTCTGTGTCACTGCAGCTCCTGAATTAATTAATTGAGTTAATTAGGTCAGTTTAAGCGAGACGTCGCACTAAAACACTAATTGACCCTTTATAGGACCCGGGTTCAGTTTCACATGGGGTAGGTACTATTCTCATTTTTAGGATTGTCCTATACGATATTGTTATTTTGCCAGACTAAACAAATAAAAGTATAGTTATTTTCCAAAGAGTGTACCGACAGGAACGGACACGGAGTGTCTTATCACTAGATTCCCTCTTTCCACTTTCCGTTTAATTATCTGAGCATTGCGTGTTAACATGTAGAATTCAACGCTGTGCATTGCCTCATTTTCAAAGTAAACGAACTGAGAATATTACATATTTCATTCATCTGAGTGAGGTTCGAACCAGATCGTCACGACTGGCCTTATCGTATAGATAAAATCTTTTATATAAAAATGTGGCTAACTATAGGATTAGATTAAAAATTTTCCAAACTTTGTTACTTCTTTTAAAGTCCATCAGATCTTTCACAATGGCTATTGAAAGTTGGGTAAGTCTGTAATATGGCCACTTTTAATGATGTCAGT
Organism: Heliconius melpomene melpomene; assembly: GCA_000313835.2. Classification (NCBI taxonomy): domain Eukaryota; kingdom Metazoa; phylum Arthropoda; class Insecta; order Lepidoptera; family Nymphalidae; genus Heliconius; species Heliconius melpomene. Next base: position 64,697 of record HE671441.1, on the reverse strand, counting down.
ATTATCACAATCCATTTATCGAGTTCTAATAGCTTTATAAGTCCATAAAAATGTTTAAATAGTATAATAAAGTAGATGTATTATAAAAATGTGAGTCTTTTGAATATATCTTACGGTTATGGAAAATTTAGTGTTAATATACTCAATTCTCAATTTTCAAGAAATTTTTGCTAAGTGGCGGAACAAATCATCACGCTTTATTTATCAAAACTATTAAATAAAAATAATATTAATTTAACCGTTTAAACCCCCTAATTAGAACCGAACCCATAACCGTCGCGTCAGATCCCATATTAGTTTTTAAAATAAAAATATAAATTTATTACTGCCCCGCGACGCAGCGGCTTAATCAAAACAAACAATTAGTCTTATAACAGAATGTCTATTCGTCTAAACAATAACACTATACAATCTTTAAACTGTCTATCTTAAATTAGAGCCGACTCTAACTTCCACCGTATATTCTATTTCAAGTAAAGTTTTAAGAGTAACATTTTCCAACAATGTCGTTCAACATCAAGAAACTTAGAATGGTCGCTCGTAAACTAAAGCATTTTGTATACAGCGCAAATAACGGTTAATTGGATATTTCCAAGTGTTATTTTTGTATGTAAGATAAGTTTTTATATAGCTTAAATATGTTACAGCGGGAAATAGGAAAGGTGGGAAAGGTAACTTCATTACATATCCATTTGATACCCATTTGTGTTTAGTAATTTTTATTAATTCTAAATAGTGAGCGTAGCGGACGAGTATATAAAAATTATATATATTTTGATGTAGTTTGATGAAAACGTGTAGCTCAGTAATTTGAGCGCTTGGACGGTTTCCTAGAGGCACAGGTTCAAATACCGGAACGTAAAAATTTTTAATTTAAAGAATCTTTATACTTCATAGTAAAAAACGGAGGGACTAAACTTCTAACCAGGGCCTAATTCAAAACAGTCCGTGTCTATACAATTTAGAACAAAGTAGACGCGGTTCATAATTAACTCCTCACCAATTCTGAAAACCATATCGCATGGGTTTAAATACTTCTGGGTTCAAACACTTGCGTTAACCAGTAGCTGCATATCAATGGGGAGACAGGGTAAATTACTCGCCGCCACTTCATTATCATGCAATCTGGCGCGAGCTCCTAATTGCAACTCTTAACTGGCAAATTTAGTTTCGTCAAAAGATTTATAGAACTCCTTTTTGGGAAGAAAGTAGAGAATAATTAGTAGTTCACTTTTTTGTCTATTTGAAAGAATATAGGAATATCTAAAATCTATTATTATATTAAATTAGTTACATACTTGTGATTAATTGTGGAACATAATAGGACTGAGACAAATTCGGAAAGAGGAGAATGATCAACGGAGTCTTCACTAGGTTTCCTCGCCCTATTTTAATATATTCGAGATACGATGGAAGTTTTCAAAGTATAACCTACATACTAAGAAACCAGGAACAACTAGACGTAATTAAATTATTTCAATGTTTATCTACTTTATTATTGTAGCAGGTAGTGCCGTCGATGTTGTTACATGCAAATGAACCCAGATTTAGGACGTAGTATCTCGACGGAATAACGTGCTGAAATAATAAGCGCTATGTCCAAATGTTGACTTTGGAAGCAAGTGCAGTAGAGTATACCGTTTCGTTCGGTTTCGATGCTGTACGTGAAGTTACACAAATAATAGATTTTTAAATGTTTTTAGAATTGTATAACGTTAAAGATTGATTTTTTTTATTATTATTAAATATTTATAGGCCATTCGTGGCGCAGAGGCACGAGGCGTTTGTTTGTGCATATTGCAGGGTAAGTAAAGGGAACCTAGTATTAAGACACTTCGTTCCCCACATTCATACGATTTTTTGAGACATTGCGTGACGTACGTGCGCACGTAGACGTGTAATAAGTGGTGAAATTTGACGCCGCGCTTTTTTCCTTGGAATCAGAGAAAAGAAATGAAAATATAAATAAATCATAATTAATCACCCCGTAAGGGGATCGAACCTACAATAGTCACGTTAGATCACTCGCATTTGCCCATGCGCTACGACGACCTCAATCAAATTATCATTATCTACTTTCTTTATATATATATATGTAAGTATAGAAAATTGATGATTTTAAACTAAAACGGTATATTTAAAAGCTCCGACAGCCAAGAAGTTGGTAACCGGGTCCATCGATCATTTCAAGTTTCTAGCATTTGCATGATAAATGCTTCGAGATTTAATTTTTACTTTTAACATTTCAACTTTTAGCTGATTTTAGATTACATATTTATTGTGTGGATAATAATTTTATTTATATAGATTTTATTTATATACATTTTCTCCGCACTCCTAGAAACAAGTTCCGCCACTCAACATATTGTCTCAAAAATTGAGTGGAAAGTAGAAACAGAGTGCTTTAACACTAGGTTCCTTATTCCTACCATATTATTTGGTAAAAAGATTAAAATATTTTTTTTGATTAGCTCATAATATCATACTCTATAGTATCGTACTATACATCTCTTTGACATGTCGACACAAATACAAATAACTTAATATCACATCAATCACGCACTGACCTATCAACAGCATCAACCCTATCTGATAGGCCTAGTTCGGCCTGAACCCAGCAAAATTTAATTCATCAAGCTGTTCATACAATATCATGAATAGTACAGAACTCCATACATTGACAATCTCATTTGTATTTTGGTTCGCATATTTGATTTGAGAGGTAATTTCGTTCTGTGTGACATTTAGTTTACTATAGAAACAACATACAAATAAATACATAAATAAGCAAGCTTTACGCTGTACCCGTGCACAGAAGAGTACTCCTCCGTTCATTACTTTCCGCCAAATTCTGGAGGCTTTGCGTGTTGGCTTGCGGAACTCAACGTCGCTCTTTGCCTTGACACTAAAGCGATGAAAATATAAATGTAAATAAATATATCACTTCTTCGAGTGGGGATTGAACCAACAACAAACAACATTCAGCTTACTATTAATAAATTATGCACACGGAACACGGAAATCAAATAACACAGAATGCCTCCAGAATTCCCAGGTTCCCAAGTTCCCTCTACCTCTGCTATATACAGAATACAGCATAAAGCTAAAAAAACAGCTATCTAAATGAACCCCACTCAACATTGAAGTGAGCGCCCACTCGAATATAAACCAATATATTAAAGTATTTGTAAAAAAACCTCGCTCGTTCCGATCGCGGGGAGAGTTTTTATCTGAAGTTGTAATTACTTTAAAATAGTCCGTTAACAGGAATACTCCTGCCTCATTTATTTAAAGCTGTTGAAAGGGAAATTAGTGAAAAATATTTTCTGTTTTACATTTTAATGTAAATTTGAAGATTATTTATGATTTTATTATATGTTTATTGATTAGTGACATACTTCTCTGAATTATATATTAATTCTGAATTAAATATTCCAAATATATTAAGGCTATGTCTCATTTGAGTCCAATTATGAGATAGGTCAATATTTTTGACATTATTATAAGTATAAATCTCGTATTAATAACTTTTAATGGGTGAGAAAAGTAAAAATAACGTAACCTACCCTACGAAACGAAATTTAGAAATCATACGAATCATTTACCTTAAGACTTATCTATATTACGTGATTAGAAATGTAAGGAGGTTTTTAACTCAACCCGATTTCATTTGAATATTTAGTACTGGCATCGGCTTAATTAAGGATCTTAATCAGTCCTCAGTTTTAACGTCTTTTTAAGTCACCATTGTTTTATTTCGTTCCATTCGTCTTTTTAAATTATTCTTATCGTGTCTTCATCGTGAATAGAATAACTAAATAATGAATGGTGTTCTTATATTCAATAGAGAGCCGTTTAGAAGATTTTAGTAGAAAGAGGGATCCTAGTGTTAAAACACTTCGTTCCCCATTTTCTGCTGAACTCTCAAAGCATTGTGTGTTTAGTAGCGGCACTCAACACTTTGCGTCGACACCAGAGAGAAGAAATGAAAATATTAATACATAATAATTTATTTCCTCGAATGGGAATCGAACCGCCATGTTACAGTCACACGCTTATGCCGCAACGACCAACGGCCAACATGTAGGCATACTCATTAAATAGATAGACGCGAAGTTAAAAAAAACTGCACAGAAACTGATCAAAGCTCGATATTTCCAAATGAAATATGTGTATAGAAACTGTCTATCTCAATCAGAAAAGTTAATTAGAAAGTAAATAATAAATAACAAATAAATATAAAAACTTGACCTACTATACTACTGTACCTATTTCTTTTGTACATTGTGTTCGACAAAGAAATCAAGAGTGCTTTTAAAAACATTGCGAAGCTGATGAATAAACAGAAACAAAAAGCATTTCGTTTTGAACTCCTGACCGAGTTTTATGAACAAAAGTGCAGTTATATTTAAATAGATTTTACTTAGTGGAATAGAATAGAAAGTGTATTTCTAATTTAGTTCAGTTGAGGTCGTCCTGGCGCTGCACAGTGTTTGATTGTAAACGCGAGGGTTGCGAGTTCGATATCCACCCATTGGAATTAATTATTATAACCATTATTGGTTCAATTCTTACATTAGTGGAATGATTTCCTAATGCATAATTTTGAGTTCCAATCTAAGCACTCGTTGCCATGAAAAAGGTTTAAAAAATATTATAAAAAGGCGGAGATTTTTATTAGATCTGTTTTTTTCACATCCACTAAGCTTCACCTTAAAATTTTTAAATTTGTTTAGAAGATGATAAAACCCTTTAATGGAACACGTAACCCACGGCAATAAAGGTGTCAGGACTAATCATATTTGCATCTCAGTTTAATCATGTACTGGAAGCAGATAAAAATATATTTAATTTATTATTTTAATGATTATTTTTTATTTTTATATAATCATTTTCATTTTATAAACGTAATATGCATCTATAGGAAAATGTAGTAAAATAAACAAAATATTGCTAGTGCTTTACGCAGCATCCTTCATCGTTTTGTCTCCTTACCAGAGTCACGCTTACAGACGTCAGCATGTCGCTCCGCCACGAATGTCCCAAGGATAACATCCAATGATTTATCATAACAACACATTATAAAAAAAGTAACACAAAAAATATATTTTATATTTTTATTTATTTTTATGAAACTATACATAATATTATTCAAAATTTTACTTTACAATAAGAAAGGTAATTTAAAATAATTATATTAAATTATAATATGTATAACATATTTTTATACTGTCTGTACTTAGCTAAGTATTTGTCGCCACTTGTAATTTTATTTTTTATTGACACCGACTATATGAGATTTACAGAAAAACATTATACATAGGTAATTGATGAAATACAATTTGGGGTATTTATATATTTTCAATGGAAATTACGTCAAAGATTGTTAACAGATTTTAATAAGTTAATCCAGGTTAATATAATTAAAAGTAATAAAATACTTTTTCTTCTCGTTTTTTTTTTACAAATACACTATAAAGTGGATGTTCACCAATAACTACTGCTTTATAGTTCCAATGGAAATTTATCTGACATACTCTTGATCATACTCTAACAGTATTTAAAAGTCATTATCAAAAAGTTTCATTACCACATTTTTTAAACATAAACATAGAATCAAAGCTTTTATTATAATAATTAAAGTCTTTATAAAGCATAACAATTATAGTTATTTATTTATCCTTGTTAAATAAATAAAAAAAATCCACCCAATCAGTCAGTCAGTCAGTTTTACTGAAATTTTCACGTAAAGCAATTTAATTACGCGCCAACAAGCTGTGGTTCCCTGTCACGTGCGACGTGCTCTTTGTCAAACGACGGACAAAACAGACCAATACTTATTTATGGCTGTGTTAAATTATACTTGTATGTGATTGAGGTTTATTTAAACTTAGATATTAAATGTAGAGTTTTTTTATGAATCAGTGCACAGACGCATAGATTTCTATTGCTTTCACGCTGTATCTCGCATATAGCAGGGAAGGCAAAGGGAATCTGGGGACCTAACGTTAAGTTAATTTCCGATCTCAATTTTCCGCCTAACTCTGGAGGCACTGCGTGTTGAGTTGTGGAACTCAACGTGCAGAGCGAATACTGCACGCTTGTGCCTCTCTGCCTCGAAGCGCACTAATAAGCATACACATGTATAATACATTTCAAAAATAATGATTGTGGTGTCTATTATATTTATAAACAAATTTAGTCATGGAAAGACCGCAATCAGTTTTTTTATTTTTATTATATATATAGATGTTCTAGTGGACCCGAACGCGGCTACGCCCGCTTGAACTATACGAATATTTATTAAATATATTTATGAAATTATTTTCAGTTTTCAATAGAGAGATGCGTTAAGCAAGCTCATTTTGGGTGACGTTTTCTAACAACAAACTATGCCAATCGTTGCTTAGCAACGACGGTTGTTATTAACATGGCGGAATAAATTGCATGTCAAATTAATAAGTATTTTAATATATTGGTATGTATCGAAAATATTACAAATATGGGAAAAAAAAATATCCTATGTTCATCCCGAGACCCTCAAGTATCACTATATGAGTATTTTATCACAATTGAATTAGCGGTTTGGCCTTGATTGCGTAAAAGACAGACAGACAGACAGATAGACAGACAAACAGACAGACAGACAGACAGACAGAGTTACTTTCGAATTTATAATATAGGTATGGATAGTACATTACATATAGTTATCTTTTATATAATTACTTTATACATGTATAGAACACCTTCGCCTATTAGATTTGGCCTGGCTTATGCAGAACGCCTTCCTTAAGTTTTTGGATCAGTGCCTCTATCACCCTATCATCTCTTTGTGACATTGCCCCTTTTAGGTTCGCCTCCACCACCTCCGTAAATGAAGCGCCCACCGCTCGGCTGATGAAGTTGCCTATTGCGTCACCGCCATCGTCAGAGTAATAGACACAGGTGTTGGTGTGTCTCGTCACTGCGACGACTGCGTGAGAGACGCTCTCATGTACTCGGATCCGTGCGCGTCCGGTTCGGACGATGACGACGTCTGCGAAGGTCTGCCCCTGGGCCTCATGGATAGTCATGACTCGCGAACCTACTCCAGCTCCATATCCCTGGTCTTTCAGCTGCCTCTTCTCCTCCTGCGTGTGGACCAGATATAGGGTGCCGTCGTTACAGTGTGGTATTCGCGCGTCGGTGTATCCGAGAACCTTTAGGGAGTGGACAATGGGCGTTGCGGAGTAAATGCTGTTATATACTCCGGCGAGGGCATAGGCGACGTCCATTGGGCTCCGATTGTGTGCAAGGCAACTCGCATGTGATGTTGGTTGTCAAGCTAGGCCTGCAGTACCTTAGTTCGAATAGATTTTGTCTATCGATGTAAGGCAGCTGATTGATATCTCCGATGAGTGTGACCTCGTTCGCTCCTGACAGTCTGGCCGCCATAACAATGGCCCCGAAGTGGTTCATGAGGGCTTCGTCCACCGTTAGCCGGTTTATAACTATTCCCTCATGAAAACCGTTGACTAAGATCGAGGCCATTGTTCGCACTCTCTTTGTCGCTTTCGTGCCAAGGCGGTGCGCCAGCTTCTCTCTTAGATCTTTCGCGGCCTCTACTGTGGTTGTCGCTACTACTTCCGTGTCCTCATCGAAGTGCTTGATAATGTGAGTTGTCTTACCACACCCCGGAACCCCATTTACCCAGGAAAGTTTTGGTAGCTCCCAATTCACGAAGGCTGCGCCCGGCTCAGGATCGCTTGAAATGGCGTTTGCCATTCCGAGTATCCTATCGTCCAGCATCACTCTCGTGCATTCGGCCACTACTACCACTTGGTCGCTCTCTGATATTAGGAATTTGGGGGGATCGTCTACTCTTGCACTTTCGACCAGGCCTATAAAGCCCTTGGTGCTGCTATAGGCCGCCATGTACTGTCCCGTCATGCTTCCGTGAATGACGCGGGAGCTGACGTTGTCGTAGATGGCGGCTTTGGCTTCATCGAGCTCCACTTCCAGGAGTTTGAAGTTCCCTCCCTGGAAAGTCTGAAGGATCTTTTTACAGACATTGGTGTTTACCTCGCGGGTTGCCCTTAATGTGGCTAAGAACTCGATGAACGCATTTATAGCATGCTCCTTTGGGCTTCTGGCCATTTTAGGTCAGGTAGTGTTATGTTGCCCTGCTATGCTCCAGTACGCCTTCGCGGTGTCCTTT